>NSGQ01000034.1:0-44997 GCA_003676035.1 Spathaspora sp. JA1 | reverse complement strand
GTATTTTTTTTAGTATGAATATTTTTAGTCACGTGGTTTGAATAATTCTTTGCCCGGAAGTTTGAAATAATTCTTCTGGTCGGTTTGAAAAAAATGTCTCGCATAGTTTGAAAATTAATGTCGCACTGGTTTGAAAAAAAATAATAAAGACTGTAAGTTCGTGATTTAAATTTCACGCTATTCATTAAATTACCCGAAATAGTAAAGTGTGACATAATAACCTGCCTCCAACCGAGTCCGCCACGTTTAACCATTATATTATTGAAACAAAAATTAAATTGGCTTTGTTACAATCATAACACTCCTTGCTAAAATTTGATTTAGACGAGTCGCGAGAAAACTGACGCGAACATATTTTTTATTGTTCTTAATTCGTATAATATAAAGATTATATGCAGGCATTCTCTTGTCTTTCTTCTACATTTTTAACTTTAACATGATCTAATACAATCCTCTTACAAGGTTGTAGTGTCACTGAAAAGTAAAGTGATTCATAAAGTGATTCAAAAGCCAAAAAAAGGAAAGTGGTGTTTCATTTCTTTTTCTTTCTCACCAGGGGTAGGAAGGGGCTGATGCTGGCGCAGGGGCAGTGTTTAATCACGAAGGAAATTAAATTGAAAAAAAAGATCCATAAAGGCTATGCAAAAATCCTTCACGTATTATCCATCAAAGGGGTCCTAATTTCATTTGGAAAAGAAGTGATACGGACAGGGATGACTAAAGATTATAAGGATTGAAGAGGAGAAGGGAGATAGTGATTTTTCTTACCAAGACAAAATAATCAATTACGGAAGGGTGAAATTTTCATTGCCATGGCAACTAGTAGGTTATATTTTTTCTGATTTCCATCTATTCAATCCCTATAGAAAATCTTGATTATTGAATCAAGTCTACACTGCAAGGAAATGTTGGAATTTACATTCAGATTCGTATAAATAAAGTCTATTTACATTTTGTTGGCATTTTTTGGATTTGATTGCGCCGCTTTTGAAACGTCATTGGATCACAAATTTGGGGTCACAAAGATCTTATTTTTACTAAATTTAGAAATAATTAAAAGAAAAAGAAAAAAAAATCAAACCCACAAAAATCGTGTTTTAACTGAATATTTTTTATTGTTATTTTTTTTTTTTTGGCTGTCTGTTACTATTCTGTAACTTGACTTTAAATACGCTGCCAACCCTTTGGTTTCCTACCACGCTTCTATTTCTTTTTGATTCCTTGCTAGTTCTAACAAGCTATATATAAATGAGTTATAACAACAATCAGAACCAGAACCATCTCCGACCTAATTATCGGAATTATGCTCATCATCTGGATGAAGAGTCAGCAGAATATATAGATCAAAACTCTCCCTTAACAGGAGCTAATTATTTTGAAACTGGTCACCACGAAAATCCACATGCTCGTTCGTTCAATAATTCAACAAGTTCCCTCAATTTCCAACCACCCGTACCAGCTCCTACCTATGACCACACCAATGCCCTGTCCCATTCTATAATTGATGACTATTATAATCGTCCTATTTTCGACACGGCTGCTGCTCGTGGTGGACAACCAGCCGTTTCTTCGTCCGGCACCCCAGAAAACCCATTTCACGAAAATTATGAAATGGAATATACTGGACAAGGAGGAGGATATAACAATAATTATAATCAAGCGTTTGTTCCTAACGTGTATGATGATGAAGAACGTGAATTTGACCAAAATATCCAATATAATCGATTTGAAGGTGATCATTACGATTTAGCTACTGTAAGCTATGTTGATGATGCTACTCAAGAGTACTTGGGACTGGATCGTACTATCCTAGAAGACGTGGAAGAAGAACCTCAAACTCCATTTGGTGATGAACCTCCTCCCTTCCAACCACCCCCTGAACAAGAAGAAGTTAGATCGAAAAAACAAATCAAGGCAAGTGGTATAAACGGGCATTTGGTATTGGATTGTCCTGTCGCTGGTGAATTATTATCAAAATTCCCTGACTATAGACCTTCGGAAAAAGATGGTGGATTATCTCGTGAATTTGCATTTATGAGATATACTGCCGTAACTTGTGGACCTTCTAATTTTTATCGTGATGCTTATATTTTACGTCCGGTACATTATCCAATTCCTAGACAAACAGAATTAATGATTGTAATTACCATGTATAACGAAGATGATGTATTATTGGGACGGACTCTTAAAGGTGTTTTTAAAAATATTAAATATTTAGAATCAAAATCTCGATCTTCAGTTTGGGGTAAAGATTCTTGGAAAAAAATTGTTGTTTGTATTGTAAGTGATGGTCGTACCAAAATTAATGAGCGTGCTCAAGCACTTTTAGCCGGTCTTGGTGTTTATCAAGATGGTTTAGCTAAAAGTATGGTTGACGATAAAAAGGTGCAAGCTCATATTTATGAATATACTACCAGAGTTGGTATTTCTAGTGTTGATGATGAAACCGTTAAATTAACTACCGAAAAAATTGTTCCAGTACAAATGTTATTTTGTTTAAAAGAAACAAATGCTAAAAAGATCAATTCTCATAGATGGTGTTTCCAAGCTATTGGTCAAGTATTGGATCCAAAGATTGTAATTTTGTTAGATTGTGGTACTCAACCTTCAGGTAAGTCACTTTATAAATTATGGAAAGAATTTGATCGTGATCATAGAGTTGCTGGAGCATGTGGTGAAATTACTGCATCTTTGAAAAAACGACAAATGATTACAAATCCAATTGTTTATGGTCAAAATTTTGAATATAAAATTTCAAATATTTTAGATAAACCAACTGAATCAGTATTTGGATTTATTTCAGTTTTACCTGGGGCGTTTAGTGCTTATAGATATGTTGCATTACAAAATGATATAAATGGGGTTGGTCCATTGGAAAAGTATTTTAAAGGGGAATTTTTACATAGTAGTGGAGAATTAGATCCAAATGATGATGAATATGAAATGAAAAGATCCATGTTAAAGGAAGAAGCTGGGATTTTCACATCTAATATGTATTTGGCCGAAGATCGTATTTTATGTTTTGAATTGGTTGCTAAAAGAGGTTGTAATTGGTTGTTAAGATATTGTAAATCTGCCTCGGCTGAAACTGATGTTCCGGAAGCATTGGCAGAATTTATTTTACAACGTAGAAGATGGTTAAATGGGTCATTTTTTGCGGCTATTTATGGTTTGGTACATTTTGCTAAAGTTTGGAGAAGTTCTCATTCATTTACTAGAAAAATTATGCTTCATATTGAGTTTTTTTATCAATTTATAAATCTTATTATTTCTTGGTTTTCAATTGGTGCATATTTTCTTGTTTTCAGAATATTAACAACATCATTAGGTGATCCAGATTTAAATTTTGCTCCTGGTAATGTCCTTTCAGTAATCTTTTTATGGCTTTATTTATTATCAATAGTGACAACATTTGTGTTAAGTTTTGGTAATAAACCCAAGGGAACTGAAAAGTTTTATATTGTTATTGTGGTTTTCTTCGCAATCCTTATGGCATATATGATATTTGCCGCTATTTTTATGGCAGTTCATGCAGTTCAAGGGATTTATCAAACTGGAACAAAGATTACTGTTCAGCTATTCTTTCAAAATCCGGAATTTAGAAATTTGGTGGTTGCAACTGCTTCAACATATGTATTATATTTCCTTGCATCATTCTTATATTTTGAACCATGGCATATGTTTACTTCATTCATACAGTATATCCTATTATCGCCATCCTATGTCAATGTCCTTAATATTTATGCCTTCTGTAATATAGATGATGTTTCTTGGGGTACCAAAGGTGATACCGGAGGTGCAAGTTTAGGTGAAGCTAAATTAAGAGAAGATGGTACTTTCGATGTTAGTGTACCGGTTCTTAAAGAAGAAATTAATCAATCATATCTTAATCAATTAGAAAAAATTAGAGATCCTGCTCCTAAAAATGATAAACCAGCTGAGGCAAGTAATGAAGATTATTATGCATATGTTAGATCAATGACGGTTTTAATTTGGATGATTTCAAATTTCGTAATTGTCGCCTTAGTATTACAAACTGGTGGGTTCAATCAATTTGAAAAGATTGAAAGTTTACAAAATTCAAAGACATTTAGATCTCAAGTTTTCCTTACAGTAATATTATGGACAGTGGCATTTATGGCATTGTTTAGATTCCTTGGCTGCAGTTGGTACTTATTGACGAGGTTAGGAAGGAGAATGAAACCAAGTGAACATGCTACTAAGATGTAAATATAGTTTTCTATTGTTTTTTATTATAATTAATGGATGTTCTTTACTTGTATCGTAAGGTTTTTATAGTAATTCTCGATATTCGCAACTGTGGCATCCGCGGAAAAACCTTGTTCCGCATGGCGGAACCGGAGGCCTTATTTTTTTTCGTTTTTTCTCGCTACTATATAAGAAGGACCCTTTATATCTACATCTAATTGCTTCACCTTACCTCTTTAGTTGTTCTCGTGTCGCTAAAAAAAATGCATATCACCACCAAGTCTATCCATGGAGCAGACTCTATTAGAAGAGTCACTGATGTTATCCCACCCATCAACATCTCCACTACTTTTAGTTATTCTCCTAATCCCGAAGATCTCGTCGCAGTTGCTGATCTTGAAGGAACGATAGCTGGATCAAAAAACTACATCTATTCTCGAGAAAATCATCCTAATGCAGCTATGGTTGAACAAATTGTTGAATCTATTACCGGTGTCCATGCTGTAGTTTATAACTCGGGGTTAGGTGCATTCAATGCGTTAATGACGTTATACAATCCCAAGACATTAGCTATTGGTCAAGCATATCATGGATGTCAAGGAATTGCTGATATTTGGCAACGTAATTTTGGATTGAAAAAAATTGATATTGATGCTAGTGATGAAGAATTTGATAAATATGTGAAATCTGGTGATTTGGTTCATTTAGAAACTCCAGTCAATCCATATGGTGTCAATTTTGATATTAAGAAATATGCTGAAAGAGCTCATGCTAAGGAGGCAATTTTATCTATTGACGCTACATTTGCTCCTCCTCCATTAATGGATCCTTTTAAATTTGGCGCTGATATTGTCATGCATTCCGCTACTAAATTCTTTGGTGGTCATAGTGATTTATTAGCTGGTATTTTATTAACTAAATCAAGCGAAATTAAAAAGAAATTATTGAACGATAGATTAGTATTGGGATCAAATATCGGCAATTTAGAGAGTGCATTATTGGTTAGAAGTTTAAGAACATATGAATTAAGAATTTTAAGGCAATCAAAATCAGCGGAATTTATAGTCAAATATTTAAATGAAAACAAAAGTAAGTTCCCTGATTTGGATATTATTCATCATGGTTCTTTACAAACTGATTCTTATATTAAGGAACAAATGCCATTGGGACAATCTCCTGTATTTGCAATTGAATTGAAAACAGAAATTGCTGCTAAATCTTTACCTTCTAAATTAAAATTATTTTATCACGCTACCAGTTTAGGTGGAGCGGAAAGTTTGATTGAATGGAGGGCAATGTCTGATGCTCATATTAGTAGAAAATTGTTACGTGTTAGTATTGGATTAGAAGATCCTCGTGATTTGTTGGCTGATTTGGTAGCTGGTTTGGGTGGTGATGACGAATTGGTTACCAAGATTTCTGAATTACTGTTGTAAACGAAATATAATTCAATCTGTTCGTCTCTTTTTGAGTATAGATAGTTTCTTGTACATGCAAAATATATGCAAAAATGATACTCTCGTTAGTTATCTGCCGGTAGCTTATGACGTAACAAACTGAGTAGGTCTAAAGGCTAGAAAGTCTTGCAAATTTTGAGCATGACCCATTTGTCCGCCACTTGACCATTGATGTTGGAAAATGAAAGGACAGTACCATAGCTCTTTTAGGTTAACCTGCAAATTCGCGTTTTTGTGGGGAATAATATATTACAGGTGGGGTGGGCTGCATGATGGCCCCATACAGGAAGAAAAATTTTTTTGCTTGGCGAATTCTTAGCACGGCGTTCACTGTTGATGCCAAAAAAACATACTACGTTCTTTAGGTAATTCAACGCATCAACGGTGCATGTTTGATTGTGACCAACAGGTATAAATTCATCTTTAGGTCATCCCAAGGGCTAGGTTTTATAAATTGTATAGTATTTTAACGAGCAAAAAGAAACAAACCATAGGACCCTACCTGCAAGTCAATTTTAGTAATTATGCATGAGGTGGGGGTACATAGAAGACAATGACAGATGCGACGGGGAGAGAGCCCCGAGTTTGTTTTTTTTTTGTTGAGCAAAAAGTTACATAACCCTAACCGTTGATTTGCCGCACATAGAATATTTAGTACTTTCCTAAACTAGATCATAATACGAGCATTCTGATCTAATGATTAACCCCTTGGGCGCATATATTGACTAAATTAGATCCTCTGATAACAATACTTTGCAACTTTGTAATTTTGTAATATTTAAATGTAGTCGCTTAATTGGAGGCTTTTGCAAAAAAAAAAAAGAAAAAAAAATAATATTTTTGCAAGCATTAACTTTTCTTCTTACCCCCAACGGTCAAAAAATAAATTGTAGATATGAGGTCATATGAGTTTGTTCGACAGATAAGACATCTAAATGCGCTAAGATAAAGACATTTTGATGCAATAAATTTACGACACCATGAACTGATCTTGTTCATACGAGATATCCCCTGTATCTGTGATTGTGCTTGTTGGTTTTAATCTCCATATTTGGAAATAAGATTACGTACGGCGATTTTTGCACGTCAAAATCTAACCTGCAACTGTCTTGAGTCGCATACGATTGCAGTTTAAAGCATAACTTGCAAAAAAAATATAAAATAATGGTTGTGAAAATCGATAAGAATCGTTTATTTTCTTTTTTGAAGACTCATTTGATAGCAAAATTAGACTGCAAAGTGGAGACGGAAGATTTTTGATAAACCATTTTCAAACTATAAATAAGTAGTCAACTTTCCCTCTTTTCGCCAAGCCGTTATTTCTGATAATTGAAAACAAAACTATCTAAAAATGGCTGACAAAGAAATTAATGTCGTTTCTTCTAAAGAAGTTGCTAGTTCTCAAGAAAATGGAGCCGGTTCATTTACTAATAACGAGCCTAAATTAACTGGGTTTGCTAAATTCAAAGATGGGTTTAGACGGGCAAAGGTTGAAGACTTGGGTATTGAAGGCAAAGACTTAACTGATGCTGAAAAGATTGGTATTTTAACTGCAAATTCCCCATTGTCTCGTTCCCTTAAAAACAGACATTTACAAATGATCGCCATTGGTGGATCCATCGGTACTGGTTTATTCGTTGGTTCTGGTTCTAATTTAAATAAAGGTGGTCCAGCTGGTTTATTAATTGGATATATTTTGATTGGTACTATGATCTTTTGTACTGTTCAATCCTTGGGTGAATTAGCTGTTACTTTCCCTGTTTCTGGTGCTTTCGTTACTTATAACTCTCGTTTCATTGATCCTTCCTGGGGTTTCGCTATGGCTTGGAATTATGCTTTGCAATGGATTGTCATTTTACCTTTAGAATTGGTTGCTGCCTCGTTAACACTTAAATATTGGGATTCAAAAACAAATCCTGCGATATATGTTACTATCTTTTATTTGTTCATTGTCTCGATTAACTTCTTCGGTGTTCGAGGTTATGGTGAAGCTGAATTTATATTCTCAGCAATCAAAGTCATTGCTGTGTGTGGGTTCATTGTCTTAGGTATAGTGTTAATTTGTGGTGGTGGTCCTCAAGGTGGATATCTTGGTGGTCACTACTGGCATATCAAAGGTGCTCCTTTCCCTAACGGGGTCAAGGGTGCTGTTACTGTGTTCGTTGGTGCTGCTTTTGCCTTTGTGGGTACCGAATTATGTGGTTTAGCTGCTGCCGAATCTGCCAACCCAAGAAAGAGTTTACCAAAAGCTTGTAAGCAAGTTTTCTGGAGAATTACTTTATTCTATGTCATCTGTTTAACTTTGATTGGGATGTTAGTTCCTTGGGATCACGACAGATTATTAGGTGCTTCTGGTGTTGATGCTACTGCTTCTCCATTCGTTATTGCTATTCAAAATGGTGGTATTAAGGGTTTACCATCAGTCATGAACGTCGTTATCATGGTTGCTGTGTTATCTGTTGGTAACTCCTCAGTTTTTGGAGCATCTCGTACTTTGGCTGCCTTGGCTGCTGCTAACCAAGCTCCAGCAATTCTCGGCTATATCGATAAAAAGGGTCGTCCTTTGGCTGGTATTATTGTTCAATTACTTATCGGATTATTATGTTACCTTGTCGCAACTCCAAAAGAAGGTGAAGTTTTCGATTGGATGTTGGCTATTTCTGGTTTATCCTCAATTTTCACCTGGGGATCCATCAACCTTTGTTTAATCAGATTCAGAAGATGTCTCGCATCTAGAGGTAGAGACACTAGAGAATTGACCTTTGCTTCTCAACCAGGTATTGTTGGTGCTTACTGGGGTATTATCCTTAACGTAATCGTTGTCTGTTTACAATTCTGGGTTGCCGTTTCCCCATTAAAGAAGGCTCCAAGTGCTGAACATTTCTTCAAAAACTTCTTAACCTGTCCTGTTATTGTTTTATTCTACCTTGGTCACAAGATCTATACCAAGAACTGGAAGTTATACATCAAAACTGAGGATATCGACATCGATACAGGAAGAAGAGAAATGGATTTGGAGTTGGTCAAGCAAGAAGTTGCCGAAGAAAAGGCTTACATTGCTTCCTTACCTTTCTACAAAAGAGTCTACAGATTCTGGTGTTAGACCATTTTTTGATTACTCATTCAATTCTTCTAATTACGCCCTGTTGCTGTTATTTATTTCTTAAATACTTTTTAATATTGAAGTGATTCTTGAAACTAAATTGTAGACAATCTTTGAAATAACTATCACCTATATTCTTTTAATATAAAAAGCTAGGCAAAGCTGAACTATTGTCTCTTTCCTAGAGAATAGGGTGCTGCCCCATATTGCCCCGCTGTAAAGTATCCCGAATGTGTAAATTAAGCTATTAAGAATGTTTAAACCTATTTGGATCCAGAAATAGATTCATAAGAACTTCCAAAGATCGTATTTTCATTTATTAAATTAAGATAATTGCCGAAAAATCACTGTATAAGTCGCTTTGCATACATGTACAGCCGCATGCTTGACTGAAACATTACTAGTTCGAAGTATTCTCACTAAGATAAATCACAATATAGCGTCTACGATCCTGTTTATTTCTGATGGAATAAGTTAACCATTTACCTAGAGATGGATAGATGTGCATCAATTTCTTTATTCGAGGGAGATATATGCTGTTCTAGATGTGATCAGGAAATCAAGATCGGCCAAATTCAAAACCAAGCAAGAAAAGACAAATCCGAGGCACATCACTGAAAGAGCCTCGAGCAGAATCCATCTGTTGCAGAAATACGAGAATATGATGCGAATATCGGTAGCTCGATTTATATTCATGAGCTTTATTTCCTTGTTAACTCTCTGCTCGTTGTTTCAACATAATTGTGAAATAGAGGTTTGTCATTTCCTATTTTGAAAATCTTTGAAATACCTATTTGTGCATAGAGTATTACATTGCAAATTACAGCTTTGATATAACTCAAATTGTAGACTTGATCTCTTTAAATCTAAAACGAGTACCCAGAAGAATTTGTTTTCTAAATTAGAGATGTTTCTGCAATAAAGTATCAGATAGATCAAAATTATACTTGGGTGATCTCCAGTGATTCTAAATCACTCCTGAAGCAGTATATATACCTATTTTTTCTATCTGTCAGCTTCTGCAAGGTCGGAACTTCTTCCTTAGAGCGATAGTTTCCTTCATTGAACAGAACAAAGGTATCTATCAATGAAAGTAAACATATGAACAGAAAAGGTTATGTTTGTCTGGATTTCTGAAGGTAGTTATTCTTTGATCTTCGGAACGTTGTTATACTTTTAGGCGAACATGGTGAGAGGGTTCAATCGGAACCTGCATGGTCATACTTCTTTACTTCTATTTGAAATCTGAGCCATATCAAGGCTATGTCATATCACTATCTCCGGTTTTCGGATTTTGTTGGCTTTTTTTCCCACATTGTCATCCCAAACGGTAAAGTAAACATGCGGGGGCAAGGACAAGCAATATTTTTCCCGAAGTGAATGACATCAGATTATTCCTTCCACTTGGCAACGTAATTACAACCGAATTAGTTGGCCAATCAGTTAAAGTAATTATCAAATTGGAAACAAGGTTTTGATTCCAGAACAAAGACATTTAATCGTTTAAACTTCGAGATCTTTCTAACACATAATTATGATATTCCAGCAGAAGCACCCCCTTAAAGATATTAAAAAAAACCTTGGCGCCACATGTGGTTCTTTGCCGCTATCAAGATATACTTTGAATGCAAAGCTTCTTATTTCTGATCTTGCGGCGGAGCTTATTTGTCACAGGGTAAGTATTTATGCATGTAATTTTTTCTCCATAAAAAATAAAGTTCAGCCTCTTCGAGTACTAAAAAATAAATACAAAAACCCAAGCTTATACATTGCCCCCATTGTCAATTCTTTCTACCAAGAAATTGTAAATTTAACTTATAAAAGAATACTTTTCCCCCTTTCAATTTTTTGTTTTTGCTTTGTTGAGATAGTAACTATAAATTGATTCTGCACCAACAATGGATGAAAGACCAAGCAGCGCAACGCACACAAACGATTCGTTTGATCCAGATGCTTACAAACAAACAATTAGGGAACAGCCAGGGGTAAAACCCGATATGGTTGTTAAGAATTTCGCCAAAACCTATGAATCTCCTCCCATGACTGGATATCAAGCATTTATATCTGGGTTGGGGACAATGTTTGGGAAATGTGGGATGTTTTGCTTTTTGTGTCAAAATCCTTATCGTGAAGTTGATCAAGGTCAAGTTGGATTAATTCAAACATTTGGTAGATTAACCCGTACTGTAGAACCAGGTTTATCTTATGTTAATACTTGGTCGGAAAAATTAACAAAAGTTTCCATCAAAATTAATATTCGAGAAATTCCCGCTCAAAAATGTTTCACAAAGGATAATGTTAGTGTTATTATTACCTCGGTGGTTTATTATAATATCATTGATCCTCAAAAGGCAATTTATTCTATTTCGGATATTAATTCTGCCATCATAGAACGTACTCAAACAACCCTTCGTGATGTTATTGGAGGTAGAACCTTACAAGATGTAGTGGAAAAGAGGGAAGAAATTGCTGAGTCAATTGAACAAATAATTTCCAAGACTGCATTTGATTGGGGGGTTAATATTGAATCTATTTTGATTAAAGATTTAACATTACCTGACAAGGTTCAATCTTCATTGTCTATGGCTGCAGAAGCTAAAAGAATTGGTGAGGGGAAAATTATTAATGCTAAAGCCGAAGTTGAAAGTGCAAAATTAATGAGAAAAGCCGCTGATATTTTAGCGCTGAAACCAGCAATGCAAATTAGATATTTGGAAGCCTTACAGAATATGGCCAAATCACCAGGAACAAGAGTTATATTTATGCCATCAAGTCAAGAAGTTGAACGAATGGCAACTTCAAATGTTGCAAATAATTATGGTGGTGCTCCATCAGGTAAGGATAAACCATATGATTTGGATGAAGATGCAGACTGGGCTGCACAAGAAGCTGTTTCTTCCACTAATACTGGGAATAAGAGGATTATTGATACGGTAGCAATACAAGAAGCTATGCATATTTAGTTTGACTAGAGTGGGTTTTTTGTCTTTGTGTTTTTGTTTTTGTTGTCGTATCTACTTACGTGTCGTATAGTTTTTGTTTTAATTAATATGTAATTAATTTTTGTATTACCGCCTTGTATATGGTGCTCTCTTGACATGTCTATCGCTTTCTCCCCCTGTTCTGCCGAAACATGATCACAAATTGAGGCTTTCTAAGTATGACGTATTTATTTGACAGCCAAAAAAGTTTAGAGAAACGAAAAACTAGATCTGTTGTCTAGGGCACAAAAAAACCCCCCACCACTAGACAAAAAAATAGTAATCTTTTTGACACTGGGTGAACAAACACTTAAAAAACGACCATTTGTTAAGCTCAGGTTATTGTCAATTAATTAGTAATTGGTCACGCGCACGACTTGTTGTTACATTCACTCATACCTAGCTAATTTTACATTAAAAGATTATCAAATTCAATACCTGAACCATCCGTGTTCTTCTTTACAACCACGCCCAGATTTAGCCATGAATGCATCTGGATTTGATTGGCCAAACAAGAATAACAGCTTTGATCTGTCGGATTCGTATAATAATAGCAATTCTCGTGCTCCTCATATGCCAACACCCCTGATTAGTTTTCAACAAGCAAGTACTAGCAACGGATTTATTCCTGCCCCTCCTCCTGTTCCTCCTCGTCAACATACATCATCGGCACATTTATTCCCGGAACAACCTACTTCATTACCATATCGAAACAACGGTTCAGTCGACGATATAAACTCTCGTCATGCTTCAGCATCTGCAATTATTCATGGGTCATATGGTGATAGTTATGATAGTGTGCTAGACCGTAGAAGTCGACACGATAGTATTATGAACCAATCAATGTCAGTTAATGAATCGCTAGTTTCTGACGACCAAGATTCATATATACCTTTAAGTTTAACTGCTCAAGACTTGACCTTACAAGAATCAAAGACATATATGAGATGGTATAGTGATATACTAGCCCGAACTAGCAGTCGAACAATAACTATGAATGATGTTTATACATTTTTGAATAATTTCAAGATATCTCAAGAAATAAAGGAAAAGGTTAATCGAATCTTTAGTAAGATCTTCTATTCAATTAATATTGGGGAATTTTTTGCATTATTAAGAGTAATTAGTCATACATTACAAGGTAAGGAACCTAGTCGGCAATTAATCACTATTAAAGCTCCTGTACCAACGCCCCCTTCTATCTTATCCAAGAAAAGACAGAATGATGACGATTATGAGGATGGAAATGAAAGTATAAGTAATGAAGAAGGTTCCGAACTTAATAGTAATGGTAGTGTTCAAGATGTCAATAAACCTTTAGATATAGATAGTTTTACTCAATTCTTACTTACTGGAGAGAGACCTGATGAACAACCTAAAAAGAGGAAATCCAAGAAATTAAAATCAGTTAAATTTTCTGATCAAGTTGATATTCATGATGATTCATTTGTGAATTCCCCATCTGAATCACCACAACCTCAAGATATTGATTATTCTTTACCTATGGATCAATTGTTGAACAGAATAAAAAGTCAACCAAGAGTACCCCAGCAACAACAGCAACTGAGTCAATTGCCTACACTTCTGCAATTACAACAACAACAGAAACAACAAGAGGAAGAAGAAGAACGAGAAATTCTTAAAGATATGGAATCTCAAATTAATCATTTTCAGAATTTACATTCAGTAGATACTGTTTCTATCGGAGGTGTACCATCATCAATTCATCTTCAAAATTCATCGGAGAATTTACTTCGTCCAAATATGACCGGACCCGCCCAAATGGCCCGAATGTTTAGTCCATCTCCTGATCCAGAATTACTTCAACCTAATATGACGGGACCAACACAAATGGCACAATATTTGAACCGAACTCAAAATAATGTATCTCCATTAATGCCGAATGTAACTGGACCAGCAGATATGGCAAGAATATTTGCCCCTAGTAACAATAATAATTCTGAGTCACAACATATTGAAGCTCCAAAAATTTCATTACAATCGTTTACAAGTCAGATGACGGGGAACACTATGGAGAATACATTACAAAATTCACAACTTGGACAAGATAACAATTTATTATCTAGACCTCCTCCTGTACCTTTCCGTAATAGATCACTGTCTTCACCTACGCCTAGTTCAGGTAATATTAGACTGGATGCATTCCCACCTCCGGTTCCGCCAAGGTCTCCATTGTCAAGGGTTCCTCCTCCACCTCCACCTTCGAGAAGGCGAAATTCAAGTATGGTGGCACTGGCACTGATTCCACCTCCCTTACCTCCAAAAGTTCCACAAAGTGGGTTGGGGATGTATCAATCAGGTGGGAATGATAGCACTTCGAATATCTTGGATGATTTAAAGGCTCTACAAGAAGAAGTGGATAAAATTCGAGATATGACTGGTGGGTTCTAAAAGGAAATGTCTATATGTATATGGATATGTGCTTAAAAGACTATAGAGGTGTATAGCTAATTAATGAAGATTTTAAATCGGCGGTAAATTCGTCAATTAATTTATTATTTGTTTCTGGATTTCTTATATCCTCTATTTCTTCCAATGAACCAATGACAATATTCATACCTTCCTTTGCGGTTGAAATTATTGAAAATGTAATCATGGACAGAAATCCATTATCTTGAGTAAACCATAATTGATCAATACCTGATTCATTGACTCTACCTAAATTAGAAACTTCAAATACTGGACGTCCCAAAGTTCCAATTTTCAGTTTATATAATTCAAAAATATTAATATATTTTAATAATCCAACATAATGGAATCTAGTTCTAGATTGAATATCACTAGTTAATACTTTATTAATGTATCGTACAGTATCTCCAAGATTAGTCACTGGTTCAACAATAATATCTGAAGCAGTGACACATCCTTGGTATTTTAATTCCTGTGCCAATTCAGGAAAGTATCTTCTTCCATCTATAACCACTGTACAGTCCATGGATATGGGTTTTTTGGTAAGGTATGTGGCCATTTTCTTTTGGAAACTAACAAATGATAATCCCGTAAAATATGGGGTGAATGTAGTTCCATTCTCTCGAGCAAACTTTATTATTGATTTACATTCATTGGTTGGGATATTTATAATACGGTATTTTACTTTTGTATTTGGTTTAATTGGCAAGTGTCTGAACAAAGGATATTTGACAAGATTGGGGTATGTGAAATTAGACCATAAATTTTTCAACCATTTAGGAATAAGAAAACGTTTGACCATAGCCATAACGGTATAGAACAAAGGAGGTTTAAAAAGATTAGTAAGTTGTTCCACGGATTTTGGAATACCGTTTAATTCCGATTTAGTTACAAGTACATCCAA
Organism: Spathaspora sp. JA1; assembly: GCA_003676035.1. Taxonomy (NCBI): domain Eukaryota; kingdom Fungi; phylum Ascomycota; class Pichiomycetes; order Serinales; family Debaryomycetaceae; genus Spathaspora; species Spathaspora sp. JA1. The sequence goes on along the minus strand of NSGQ01000034.1, from coordinate 29,913 downwards.
TATTTCAATCTTTTCGTCATCTAATTTATTCAATTGATGAACCAAATCCACATGGAAATTACTAGCACTATTCCCATCAACATAAGCATGGTTGAAGACTAAAGCAATATGTTTTCCACTAACAAGTAACTTAAACAAGGGCTTCTGGACATCGACTTGAAAATAAATCGTATTGACATATTCCAAGAATTCTGAATCAACTGTAAATTGTTGTATTGAAACCACATCAGAAAACAACACTTGGTCAAGTGGACATAATCTAAAGTTCTTCCCATCATGAGCATCATCATTATCTTCAATTCGGAAAAAGTTATATCCAAGTACAGGATTTTCAAGAATTACATTTCGAAGGGCATGAGAAAGTTTAGCCAAATTTATTTCTTCTGAGTATTGGGAAATCACGGAAAAGTTTGAATAATAGTTGTAAACGGTTTTACAAATTTGGAATCTCTCCAACATTGAAGGAGAACGAGTAGTAACTGTATCCATTGTAATGCAAATTGTATCTGTTGTAGGTGTTATGCAATTAGGTCAGCTGGAATTAGATCTAAGAATGATCTCTGGATTGTTGTTCTAAAGTAAAATACAACTTATTGTTTGAAGTTCACTTAATATTCTATTGATCCGTCAGCTCTTCGAATGTGGTAAAATTTCAAATTTTGACATATTGATGCGAAAAATTGCTTCGAAAAAAAAAGGGGGTTGCTTCATTCACAAGGCAATAAAGACACAAATATAAAGTGAATAATAGGAGTAATATTGCTAGTTTAAATGATTGGTTGGATTAAACAATCGAAAATCTACAAAGGACAAAGTTGGATAAGTATATTACTCGTGTATTTGGAATAACTAGCCATATCTGAAAATACAAGCCAAAATACAAGCCAAAAAATTAAAGAGAACTCTCTAGAACAATTCTAAGGATTGCAATTCAGTAAAATCCTATGTTCTTCTTATTTCTCTGGTATTCTGGGAGATCTGAACCACTTAGAACTTGTTAGAAGCAGTAATGAAATTATTCTGTTATATTTCTTGGTATTTTAGTTAATTAGTTGCAAAATTTTGTCTGCAAACTGAGACAAATTCGTTCAAAAACTATATTCTCTTCTAACTCCAAAAATACTAATTTTTACACCAAACTAAGTAGTACAAATATATATAACAGACCTTAAGACTATAATACAAAAGAAAAAATCAAACATTTCTGATGTTTTAATACAATTATACCTTAAATTATATTTCACAAAATAGCGCTACCAACCGTATTATAAATACATCTCCTAAAAAACGGCAAAATTTTTTCGAAAAAAATTCAGCTTCACTAGCTCAGTTGGCAGAGCGTCAGTCTCATATTGAATTTATTTCAACGTGCAATCTGAAGGTCGACAGTTCGAGCCTGCCGTGGAGCAGAATTTACTTTTTTCTATTTTTTTTACTTCTTCATAATTTTTGGAATATATTTTTTGGTTAAAACCTATATCGATTAGCAATGCCAGTGAAATTGATGTAATACCTGCCCTAATACTGGGTAAGATCTTGTATTTTATATCTAGTTTCATCGTGTTTGTTTTCAAGATCTCGTGAATCTCTCTGTAACTTGTTGAAATTTATATGCAGTACAAAATATATGCGAAAAAAAAAGAAGTAACGATTTGTAAACAAAAAGCGCAAAGAGAATATTAAAAAAAACACAAACACCAAATTCCTTAAATACTTACTGTCATTCCTTGTAACGAGCACATACATACATTTCATCCTGCATTGATATTTTAACTTGCATCTTACACACCTCATGAACATATAAAAAAATCACACTACTAAATGTCATTTGATTCAATACGTATGAATCATACACCTCCTTCAACATTTTTAAAACGAGAATTGTCAAATGAACAACAACAAATGACTTCAACAGAAATAGTGACAGGGATATATAAGTATGATTTCCGGGAGAATAAACGTTCAGCTACATTAAGAAATAAATTAGCGACACAAATGGGTAATTCTGTTGATACACGTACTGAAGATGGTTCTTTTAGTAGTTGTTCTTCAAATAATAGTACTGGTGTTCTGTCTAAGGCGACGACAATCCCAAATACGATAGCCAGCAATATAACTAGGAAACGCAAAGGTCGATGTTTTGGGTTGCTGCTTGGACCAGCAATGAGAGCATCTATGAAAGAGGAAGAACAAGTAGAGGAAGAAAAGTATGAACAAGACTATAATCAAGATTATAAAGAAGAGTATAAACAAGAATATAAGCAAGATTATAAACAAGAATATAGTGACCGAATGTCCGAGATTGAAGAGGCAGTAAAGGAAAGACTGAAGACTTTTAAGTTTGAAGAAGTTGTTTCACCTTCGGCAAAGAACTTACAACAACAAAGGAAAGTTATGTTTCCAAACATGCTCGAATCTATTGAAAACAAGGAGAATCAAGAAGAAGTTTTATTTAAAAAGATTGAAGATTCTTCAAGACCTGCATTGGCCGAAATACCTATAAATATCGAAACAGCATTCCGTAAACCTAAACTTCCAAAATCAATTCATCCAGCTGTAACACCAAAACCTTTCCGATCACAAGTTCTGACCCCACCACCACCACCAGTACAAGCTGTTCCAGCTGCACAAGATACACCCCACATAACAACCAGACGTCCTACATCCGCGCCAATTGCACATCCTAGACGTATAATAATTAATGACCAACATTATGAAAAATTAGAACTCCTAGGACGTGGAGGATCATCCAAAGTATATCGAGTGAAGTCACTTTCCAACAATCAAATTTATGCTATGAAAAAAGTAAGTACTGGACACTCTGACGAAACTTTCCTTGCTGGTTTCAAAGGAGAAATTGATCTCCTCTTAAAATTAAGACATCTGGATCGAGTGGTTAAACTTATTGATCATGCTATAACTGAAGGATCAATTTATTTAGTTATGGAACGTGGAGAAATTGATTTTGCTCAAGTTTTAAATAATAAACTTCGATCTAAAAATCCATTTGATTTAGATTTCATTAGATTTCATTCTCTTGAAATGTTACAATGTATTGCAGCAGTACATGATTCCGACATTGTTCATAGTGATTTAAAACCAGCAAATTTCTTATTTGTTAAAGGAGTACTTAAAATTATTGATTTTGGAATTGCCAATGCTGTTCCTGAACATACGATAAACATTTACCGAGAATCACAAATTGGTACTCCGAATTATATGGCTCCTGAAGCATTAACAGAAGTAAATCATGCAATTATGCCTAGAAGTACTTGGAAAGTAGGTAAACCTTCAGATATTTGGTCAATTGGATGTATAGTATATCAATTAATCTATGGTCGACCTCCATATGATCATTATTCAGGATTGAATAAAAGGATGGCAATTGCTGACCCAAGAATTAAAATTGAATATCCCAATACTGGAATTGGAGGTGGTAGAGTACCTGAAACCGCTATCGAGTTGATGCAAATGTGTCTTAAACGAGAACCTCGGGAACGTTGGACAGTTGAAGAATGTTTAAATTGTGAATTTCTTCATCCAAAAATCGTAACTAGTAAGCTTTTACAAGAGATTGTTCATCAAATAATGGACTATGGACATAATAGAAGAATTAATAATGATTCTATTGGTATTGATGAATATGATGATATGGTTGAATTGGTTATGGAGAAAATTTCAAATTTAAACTACAGATAGATGTAGCATAAACTATTTATAGAAAATAAACTTAATTTTTTTACCTAGAGTACTGTGTTAAATGTTGTACATTTTATATTCATTGCAAGTCTAAATTATAGAGAAGTTTACCTTGGTCCTAACTTTTCCAATACTCTTGGTCCTTGTTCTTCCCATTCTTGTTTTGAAATCCACATATGATCCTTATCAGCCATAATATTAGCCAAAACAGCCCCACCAATAAACACCATATGTTTCCTTCTTGGAGGATCTTCAATTCTTACTTTAAACTTATCTAATCTGGTAGCGTCTCCATGTAATACTCTTGATAACCACAATTGTTTCAATTCTTTTTCCAATCTTGATGGTAAACCAGGATACATTGAAGATCCACCCGACAATACAATTGCCTTAAATAATGTAGATCTAATATCCACATCGGCCGATTGAATCATATTGAAAAGAGTTTCACCTACACCTGGTTGTTCAACGTCAACTAAATGAGGTTGAAAGAGACATTCAGGAGCTTCAAATCTTTCCGATCCAACTTTAATTACTCTACCATCAGGTAATTCATATGATTCCACAAGGGCAGTAGTTTCAGTGGCAAGTTTAGCATCAAGTTGTAAATCATAAGATACATAACATAATTTTTCCTTAATTTGACGTACTGTTTCAAAATCAGCAGTTCTATTGAATGCATAACCTCTACGAAAGAGTAAATTGATTAAATGACGTGTAACATCACGACCAGCAACATCCAATCTTCTCGTTAAATGATTTAAAACCACCGATTCATACACGGGAACAATATGAGTAACACCATCACCGGAATCAACCACAACTCCTGAACTTAAACCTTGAGCATATAACGCCAATACTGCTTGAATAGCAACATACACCCCTCCAAAATGATATTTTTCAAACATAACTTCACACATTGTTTCTCTATTTTTTAAGGGGTTCATTGGAGGTTCTGTAAGTAAGATTTTTTGACCTTCGGGGTTGAGTTTCATACGTTCATAAAAGGCATAATCCCATAAATGTTCCATATCTTGCCAATTCTTAATAATACCATTTTCCATGGGGTAATTTATTTCAAGGAGCGATCTAACTTCACTAGCTTCCAGACCACACATTATATCTTTGATCTCAACATCTGCGGGAATAAGCACATTCCGTTCTTCAGCTCGTAAAATTGGACGTCCAACCATCGAGGGAAATGTATGATCTGGGAAATTAGTCCCGGCCCGACCAATCTTGACAAATCCAGTACCTTGATCAAGAACTATAAATAGATGTTAGTCTGGGAGATTCAACGAGGGAAAAAAAGGAAGTTACCTTCAATTACATACCAATTGGGACACTCATGTTTCTATTCAATTGATGATTATGTTTTAATTGAATTGTATTAATTCAATTGATTTTAAAATGTAAACTTGGTCAATTTCAATTAGATTCGGGATTTTCCCTGTGCGGGTATTTTTGACAAGAGCGACATTTTTTTGGTATAGACACGAACTATTTATTTGGTAGCGCTGATCATTATACCAGGGTTTGCCTTCCTATATTTTAGACTACTTTGTTTACAATTATAGGTTTAAATGTTCAATGTTCGATGTCCAGCTTTACTAAGCTGAATGTTTACGCTTTACAGGGATTAGAAAAAAAGTTGTTTATAGCTCTATTAGATATATTAAGTTATACTTTTTTGTTTGGATTCTTATAAGCAAATGTCAAATATGAAGTATGACTTTTGATTTCAGATTCCACTTTAGTTACATCTCTCCATTCATATTGATCATCACCTTCTTTCACTCTAACTCCTTTACCAAATGGATTGAATCCTCGGTCTCTCTTTTGTATCTTGGTTGGAGGTTCTGGTGTGCCTTCAGTACTAGATATTTCCGAAGGTGTAGTTGCTGCACTATTAACATTTCTTAAATTTTCAATTCCTTGAGTTTTTCTATTTTGAATATCCTTTAATCTTTTAATTACATCATCTACGTTTTTCACCATATCTTTTCTTGCCTCCCATCTTTTTCCGGCAACTTCCACCATCTCAATACTAGTCCATCCATCCACTTCCAAAGCCTCAACTGTTTTTTCTACTTGTTCAATACATGGTGAAAAACAACAAATTCCAACTTGACGATCTTTAGCAATGACTGAATTTAAATGAGGAATTGCCGTCCAGGGACTAGGTAAATCCAAAAACACAATATCTCCATCAACAACTTGTTCTTCAATTTCAAACCCATCATCACATACATTTCTATGAGTGATCATTGTATTTTGTAATCCATGTTCTTCCAACTCTCGTTTTGCTTCAGTATACCTTACTTCATGAAATTCATATGTGAATATTTGCCCAGTTTCACCAACAGTTCTAGCAAAACTATGAGTGAAACTTGCAGACCCTGTCCCAGCTTCAATCACCCTCAGTCCAGGACCTACTGATAACCTTTGAATAATATAACTTGAATCAGGAGTATACACAATCTGGGTTCGATGAGGGAGTGAAAGGGTCCATAATTCAGGAGTGGGGTGAAGAAGGTGAATGAATCCATAACCTCGTTTCCCAGCCATTTGACTACCATATCTCATCCCAATCATTGAATCATGATCAAATTGTCCATATCGCGTGTTTAATTGATCTCCTGGAGTAACGGTTATTGGCTTGATATTACCACGGGATATGAATGCAAGAACAAGGTCACCGGCTTCAACAAAGTCTTTATAGGCGTAGAATGACATTTTGTAGTTGAACTAAGTTGTCTTGGAAAATCCCTCATCTCAAGATTTTTTTTATTTACTATACATTTTTGTAGCAGCTCTAATGTGACACACAAATTTCTTTACATCGAACCCCAAGATAAGAAGGGACTTGACGATGAGAATTGAAGCCTCTTCTTCATGATTAGGGTTGATTTAAGGGTTGCATATGATTTAAGGTACATAATTGGTAGCGCTGAACGATTGACTAGAATTGGTTGTAAAATATCTTAACAACAAACAGACCATAAATTGACAAAGGGTCAATCTCAAAGTGAAACAAGATGTGGTACCACAATTCCCTGTGAACGCAGAAAGTAGAGTATTCCACCTTTTAACTGCTTTCTAGTTCGATGTTGTTGTTTTCTGGAGGTGTTAGTATTGACTAACTTGTTTGCGATAAATAAATACTAAAAGTTAAATCACACATCTAATACAGTTAGATCAATTAGATCAACTTCTAAACCAACTTCATGTATAATAATTTGATTTACTTTGCAATGTTGTCTATTGATAATCTCATGTTGCCAAAAACTATACAACACAAGGTCGTGTACTAATACCAAAATTCTCAGAAATCCTCAAAAATCTTTTCAACTTCAAGCTATAACACAAGGGAACAATTTACATACATCATCTTTATACTATATAAATATACAATTCAAAATATGAGCGCGACTCCAGAACCTGCACCTTCATCATCGCCCGCAGCACCATCACCCAGCACCACGCGTGACCCATTAGCACCTAATGTGGAAGATCTTTATCTTGAATCGTATGCATTCACCACTGCGGCAGCATTAGTTGGATCAGTTGATCGGAAAATCTTTGTATTATTAAGAGATGGTAGAAATTTATTTGGGATTTTACGTACATTTGATCAATTTGCTAATTTAGTAGTACAAGATACATATGAAAGAATATATCTTGAAGACCAAAAGAAATTTGCTGAAGTATATAGAGGGGTATTTATGGTTCGTGGTGAAAATGTAGTTATGATGGGAGAATTAGATATTGATCGTGAAGATGACCATTTGGAATTAATGGAACAAATAGATTATAAAGAGGCTGAATTGGAATTAGAGGCTAAACATAAGAGAATTATTAGTGAACAAAAAGTAAGGAGTAGGAAATTGTTAGAAAAGGGGTTGATTAATGATTTTGTAAAAGGTGATATGTATTAAACAATAGTAAACAATTTTTCAGTGTCTACGAAATTGGTGGTTCTGTTTTTTTCTTTCAGTTCTTGTGTGTTTAATAATTTAGGTTTTATATAAAAAATAAACTACACTTTTAACTTAGAATGAGGTGTTTTGGTGGTGTTAAACAGGGGCGAAATCAGAAGTACAAATAAGGAGGGGGGTGGCGTAGAAAAATATTACAAGATTGTGAGATACTTTTAAACAAAAGTATGCATAAACAAAGACAGCACTACTTACCTACTTACAAACGACCAACTCTTTCCCTATTGGCTTGATAATTATCAAAAAACTTGTCAACTTCATTAAACTTTGAAGATTCATGTTTTGCCAATTGGGCCAAATGAGCTTCATCAGGACCATCAGCAATTCTTAAAGTTCTATTATGAGCCCACATTCTTGCAAGTTCAGTATCTTGACTGATCCCTTCAGCACCAAATACTTGCATCCCCCAATCAAGAATAGCTCCTATAGTTCTTGGAGTTTCAATCTTTGCCATGGCAATTTCAGTCAATGCTGATTTTGCATTGGAAATATCAATCTTGTGAGCCGCATTAAGCACAAGAAGTAAACATCTTTGAATATCAATTCTAGATTGAGCATATTTATTAAGGAAGGATTCCTTTTGATTCATAGGTTTACCAAAGATAAGTCTATGATTTGAACGATGGGCAATTCTTAACAAGGCAAATTCACCCGAACCAATTGCTCTCATACAATGATGAATTCTACCTGGACCTAATCTTGATTGAATCAATTCAAATCCACGACCTACACCTGCAAGTACAGCATGAGGCATATCTTCAGCTGGGATTTCAAAATCAGAAAATTCAATTTCACAATGTCCATGAGGAGCATCATCATATCCAATAACATGAAGTGGACGAACTACTTTAGCCTTACCTGATGCCACAGCCTTTTTAGCATCAATTATCAATACGGTATGGTTACGATATGGATTGGCGGTATCATCACTAGTTTTACACATTACTAACCAAACCAGACATCTTGGATCACCAGCACCCGAAGCAAACCATTTAAGCCCATTAAGAACGTAGTTTCCTCTAGAGTTTAATTTTGCACTAGTACAAATATTAAGAGCATTAGAAGAAGAAGTACCCTTTTCCGTCATTACAAAAGCCGATCTAATTTCACCATTTAATAATGGTTGTAACCATTTTTGCTTGTGGTATGGAGTACCATATTTAGCTAAAAGTTCCATATTACCAGTATCTGGAGCAGCGGTATTTGTAGCCTCGGGAGCAGTATATGATCTACCTAAATATCTAGCCATTAAACCATATTCTAAATTAGTAAATCCCGGACCTTCAGGATAATGTTTTGACAAAAACATATTCCATAATCCAAGTTCACGGGCCTTAGCTTTAAGTTTCTCAATTATTGGAGGTGTAGTTGTCCATCTTTTACTTGGATCATTGGAAATTTGAGAAAGATAAATTGAATCAGCTGGTAAACAATAATCATGAACAAAATCTTTAGTTTTTTGAATTGCTTCAAGACCTTTTGGTGATATCTTTTCTAAAAAGATTGCTGGGATATCTTGAGTAATAGACATGGTTTGGAGGAATAATTAATGCAAATTATATAACAGGAAATCAAAAAAAGCAGGGAAAATTTTTGGGATATATAAGGTGATATTTATAACTTTAACAGGATAATATCTCCGCCCTCCCCCACAGAATTGAACCGAGCTTCGAGGGAAAAACAATAGCGCATGGATTTTCAAATATTAATCCGTTCGCGATTTTGCAAGTTATGCACGTTTTGCAGATTAAAGCGTTTTTTGCACTTTATTTAAATTTGCAGGTTAATACCAACGTACTAATTTTTCTGTTCAGTTCAAATTTGCCTTCCAACACAAACAGCAGCTACACCCACTTGAAGGCAATTAAATATGGACTACGATTCAGGCATACCCAAGATTCCGGACTACCAACTTCTGGAATATCAATTCCACCTTACGTTGGATATTTCCGATGAAGATCGTATCAAAACTATCAATTCTATGTTGGAAATTATTAAACAAGAAAATATGGCACCTTATTACAAGTACTTGTCTACTTTGGAATTAGGATTCCCCTTTGATGAATCTTTATATAATGAGATGTCTGCTCGTAATGAAGAAGAAATTGCTCAATTAAAATTGAAAATTAAAGAAGCTGAAGGTGAAGAAGAAACTGAATTGGATGTTGTTGGTACCACCACCAAACTTGCTGAATATTATACCAAGATTATTGATCGTAAGAATGCCACTGATAGTTTTAAAAAAGTATTGGAATTAACCAGTGGTACCGGAAACAAGATTGATCATTTATTAACCCTTACTAGAATTGAATTTTTCTTTAATGATTTCCCACAAGCTGGTAAACATTTGGATACTATTAAAGAATTGATCGAAAAAGGTGGTGATTGGGAAAGAAGAAATCGATTCAAGGCATATCAAGGTATATATCTTTTAGCATGTCGGAACTTTTCTGAAGCTGCTAAATTACTTATTGATTCTTTGGCAACTTTTACCGCCACTGAACTTTGTTCTTATGAACAAATTGCTCATTATGCAATTGTTCTGGGAGTTTTATCCCTAGATAGAGTTGATCTTAAAGAAAAAGTGATTGATTCCCCTGAAATTCTTTCAATTTATTCTTCGTCACCTGATCTTGAACCACTTTTAAATTTGACAAATTCACTTTATACTTGTCAATATAATTATTTGTTTCAGTATCTTCTTGAATCACATGATCGTCTTGTTATAACTAACAAATATTTACATCGTCATGCAAGTTTTTTCCTTCGAGAAATGAGAGCAAAAGCATATGGTCAATTACTTGAATCTTATAAATCACTTTCAATAAAATCAATGGCACAAAATTTTAATATTAGTGAAGAATTTTTAGATCAAGATTTATGTAAATTTATTCCAAAAAAGAAATTGAATTGTACTATTGATAAAGTTAATGGTATTATTGAAACTAATAGACCTGATAATAAAAATGCTCAATATCATTCTTTAATTAAAGTTGGTGATGGATTATTAACAAAATTACAAAAATATGGTGCTGCTGTAAAATTAAGTGGAGCAGAAAGAGTTGTATAGAGTATACGTTAATTAGACGAAGTTAGCTAAGATTTGTAGCTTCAATTCTATTATTCTCTTATTCTAGTATAAAACGAAGCTAGTGTGGGGTTTTTCCACTCGCTAGTTTCTTGTCTCTGTTTTCTCATATGCTGCAAAAAAAAAAACAATTCTCCATAACACAGTTGCAAATTCTAACTTAATTCTAACATACAAGATAAACCAAACGTTGAATCACTAAGAATTAGCTGAGATCTTGCTAAATCTGCGGAGAATACATATAATGCTAAAGTCAATGATACAAACGGATTCATTAATGAATGAAAGTCCCCGAACAAACACCACTACAACTTTGTTTCCCAAACGATCCTCCTTAGTTTCCAATATATCATCTTCACTCAGACTTCCCTCATTTGCTGTTAGAGCAGGCTTAGTTTCTGAAGAACAAAGATATGGGAACTCCTCTTCCACAACCTCCAGGAGAAACAACTTTTTGAAAGTATGTTCATGGGCATTTAGTAAATTAGAATCAGAAACCACAAATAATTTCCAAGTGAATCAATATGATTCAGATGAAGAGGATGATAAGAACTTTAATACAATAACTCCCAAGAGAAGACACAGATACAAGCCATTGATTGGCATTAATCCTTCTGTGGAAAATATCAACAGCAACAGTAATCAACACAGTAACAATTCCGAGAAATTAATGAAAACTCTCAGCAGAATTACTCAAAGAAAACCTGAACCTATTGTCAACAGAAAACGAATAGTTGTGTTAACTAATATTGATGCTACTATGGGAATAAACAGTATATTACAACAAGTATGTGGTGGACCTCTTGAAAAAGTTATTCAATTGAATAATGGTCATGTTGAATTATATTTCATATTTCCAGAGCATGCAATACAATTCTATACCTATGGTAAGGCAACTGGGTTATTAATGGTTAATGGACAAAGATTAAGGGTTGAATGGTGGATGAATGAAAATGAAAATGAAAATGAGAATTATCATCCAACTATATCTAAACAATTATTATCAGATATTATTCAATTTAAATGTAGAAGATGTCTCGTTCTTACTAAAGAAGTTACAGGGAAACTGTGTCGAACTGGGAGTGATAAGTTGTTTTACCCAGATCCAAAGATTCATTACTCTCAAGATTTGAATATTGAACAAGTTAGAAATGATTTTGGCAAATATGGAATTATTTTAGATATTGGATCAGTTATATCTCGAAAATTATGTTTTAGTATTTTTTATTCCAATATCAGATCAGCCATTTATGCAAAGAAGGAAATGGAATTGGAAGGGTCTGAATTAAATGAAAAATATAAAGGTTGGGATATTGGGTATGGAACAGATATCACCGATCGTGCTTGTTTTGAATTATAAATAATCTCCTCTTATATAGCGCACTCTAAACTAAACTTTCTCTTATATTATTAGTTTTTGATTTATTTCAATGGATAATACAACTAGGGATACCTGGCGAATTCTATGGAAAAAGCTTAAAACTAGGGGAACTACGTGTAGGGCTTTGGAAAGATTCAAGATAGTATAATTGAGACTTTCTTTTGTTACAACCAGATAAGTTTAAAGATCAGTAACATAAAGATTTGTAGATTTAATCCCATTCTTCTCTTATTCTAGTAGGTAAACAGACCAATTTCTTACTTTGGTTGTAAAAAGACCAATCTCTTATTTTAGTTGTAAAAAATCCAAACTTTTTGTTTTGCTTTTATATTAGCCAGATCACACGACCTTTTTATTCACTCACACTCACATACAAAACAACTTGAAAAAAATTCTTATACATGTCCACAGAGTAAACCAAATAAACACTTAGTAAAAGCCAAGTTGATTTTATAAACCTCTCCTAGAATGCCCCCTATAAACTCTAGCATCCTCTACTTAGGGCTGATTCCCTTTGATTGGGATGAAGAAACCGTGAAATCGGTAGTATGTGGACTGGGTAATATCGTAGACGTTAGATTAGGATTCGATTATGCCGGTAAAAACAAGGGGTATTGTTTTATTGAATATCAAACTGTGAGTGATGCCCAACGCGCATTACCCTTACTTTCTCAGATTGTCTTAATGGGTGGGAAACGATTAAGAGTAGAAGCAAGTAAAGAAGGATTAAAAGGTGACAAACAACGAGGTGAAGTGAAACCAGTATTACAATTGACAAGACTGAAATTACCAGATTATGTGAAAATGCCCAACGAATTGTTAGTAGGGCCAGGTGTAAGCGGAGGAATAGGTGGAGGTAGAATTAATTCTCCTAGACCTAATATACCTAATATTCCCATGAATAGAATGACTCCTACTACTACTACGACTACTAGTGGTGGTGGGCAAATGCCGATGAAATATACAAATGCAACCAAGAATTTCCCTCAACCAGTAGCACTCCCATTTGCAATCCCAGATAAAATTAATGAAACATTAAGTAAAATCCCCCCAGTTCAACTAATAGAATTAATTGCCACCATGAAAAATTCAAATGGTGCTGGTCCAATACATGAGATTTTACAAGTATCTCCCGATTTAGCAGCTTGTGCTGCCCAAGCATTACTACTTATGGGATTCATTGATGGAGATGTCATTAGTGATTCTATGAAATCTGCATCTTCCACACCACAACCACAACCACAACAGCATACACCACAATTACAATCCACACCACAGCCACCACCATTTATTAATCAACCTACATTCCATGCGCCTCCTGCACCAATGGCGAATCCATATGGTGTTCCATTTAGTGGTAATCCTGGTAATAATAGCAATGCTCAACCGTGGTTGTCTCATGAGACCCAGGCGAAATTGGCAGGATTACCTCCTGATCAAAAAGAACTTGTTATACAGATATTGAGTCTACCTCCGGACCAAGTAAGGTCGTTGCCAATTGATAAACAAGAAATGGTAAAGAACTTACATGCAAAGTATTTAAGTTAGTAGAACCAAGAATAAATTAGAGTTATTTATAGTGTAAAAAATGTAGAGCGCACAATACTAGTGAAGCGACAATATATAACAACCACATTGTGATGTGCTACTTCTGGTTGTTCCATTGATATTGTTAAGTGAACAAAGGAATATGTCTGGTGTGTAAATGTGGTGAGAATCTACTTAAGCGAAGTGTAGTATTATCGGATCACTAAATTAGAAAAAAAAAAATAATAACCGGGCGCAAGCGTTACCAAGTTCTTTTACAAACTTTTTAATAGAATGGACCCGCCAGAGTTTCTAAGTACAGTAATAGACTTTGATATCAACCCTATAAGTACCTCAGATATACTTCCAACCTGGCTCCGTGATGTTCTTGAACGTGCATTAGGCGCCAGTGGACTAACCGCCGACACCACCGTTAAACTGGCCTCAGATGAAGCAATATCAAGTCTCGTTAAGCTCGACTATTCCATTATTCGTGATAGTGAATGTCCTATATGTTTTGAAAGTTATAAAGAAGGAATCAAACAAGCTGAAAAAGTTGATAATCCAAGAGATAATTATGTCCATGATTTAAATACCTATAATATGTTGCTTAGTAATGATTGTGATTTAGTTCAAAAACTAGGTGAAGTTGGAGTATTTATTGAATCTAAACAAGAAAGTGCAAAGTTTAATGATCCGGGATTATTCTTTCCTACTGATCTTGGAGGGTCACATTATTCAAGATTCCCCCAAAGAAATTTATCAACTTTAAAGATTGTTAGAGAAGAAGATCAATTCCCCGGTTATAAAGACAAACAACAAACTGAAGAAGAAAAAGAAAAGAGGATTAAGGAATTTAAACGTGAAGGTCATATCGCTGTGAAAATGCCTGAATGTGGTCATATTTTCGGACTTTCATGTATTGTAGAATGGTTAAAATCAAATGTAAGTTGTCCATTATGTCGTAAAGAAGTTGAAGCAAAGATTAATGATCCTAAAGCTGATTCAATTTCTACTATAAAAACTTTACATAATTTTAATAGTGAAGAATCTGTTTCGGATCATATTAATAATCATTCAACCGATGTTTTCAATCCATATAGACGACCATATAATCCAGCAGTTACCCCAATTACTGATTCACATTTACCTCAAAATTGGGTTACTCCATATACTCAAACTAAAGTTAATGTAACTGATCCAGATTTAGTACTTCCTCGAAAATTCCCTTTTTTTGAATCCCAAGTTCATGCTGTACCCATAAGAAGAAGAACATCATTTAGAACTCAACGTCGACGTCAACCACAACAACCACAACAAAGAACACCACAACAGAATGAAACAAATCAACGTTCACCACAGACAAATGAAAGAAGAGTAAACTTTTCTCCACACACTACTAATATCGGTGATTTAAATGATTCTGATATTAGTACTGGAGTTTTACATGATTCTAGTGATAGTTATCCTGAACAAGAACTACCAACACAGGAACAACCACGGAATCCATTACTGTTTATTCAAAGAATACAAAGTAGATTACTGAGAACTCCATCAGGAGGACCTGATAGAGGACGGTTAGCACGTGAGAGGAGACATCCTTATTTGAGACCACCGGAAGAAGATAGCAATTAAATAGAATAGAATAATTAGAAGTATATAGAAAAAAAAACATCTAGTAGCAATAGCAACTGAAACATTTTTGATGATTGCTGTAAATAAATTATATAAAGTGAGTTAATATTCTTTGGTAATTTCACCTTCTGTCCAATTCCCTCTAACAATATACATTTATACTTCAATATGCTTCGTTATTTCGCTAGATCTTATGTCACCAAGGAAAGTTTCACCAAATCAATTAAAGATATTGGGAAATCCGTTAAAGAGACAGTTGTAGGTGAAAGTCCTACATCAATTAACGATAGAAAAGGTGTTGGTAAATCAGTCCAGGATAATTTTGTAGGTAGAGGTCATGAAACTGTTCGAACTTCGCCAGATGCTGCAAAATCAGCCAAGGATAAAGTCGCAGACAAGAGTCAAGAAGCATTTAGAACTGCGCAAGATGCAGGACAGTCTGCTAAAAATAAGGTTGCTACTGAAAGCCAAGAAGCAATTAGAACTGCGCAAGATGTCGGACAAACTGCAAAGGATAAAGTCGCGGATAAGAGCCAAGAAGCATTTAGAACTGCTTCAAATGTTGGACAATCAGCTAAAGATAAAGTAGCAGGCACAAGTCAAGATGCTTTTAAAACTGCCTCAGATGTTGGACAATCATTAAAAGATAGAGTTATAGGTGGGACACAAGAAGCAATTAAAAGTGCTCAAGATGTTGGAAAATCCATCAAGGACCAAGTTGTAGGGAAAACTGACCAAGAAATTAAAGATATCCACACTGCTCGAGTTAGGGATAATTACAAGGGTTATTCTAGTTTACAAGATAAAGGAAGGAAAGCTCCAAGTGAGCAACAACGTCCCGAGGATGGTCTTTAGATATTTATAGTATTTATAGTGTGAATTGAATTTCAAGTTTTTAGCGCAATTATAGTTTATTGTTTACTCTCGGTAAGGGTTACACCCTTTGTAATTGCTTTTAAAGCACTATTGGTTATTTCGCTTATTTCCGTTCTTAATCCGAAAATTCTAAATGAGTTTGTCACGCAATGTTTCAAACGTTTGCTTTCTACAAAGTTTACTTTTACTCCACATAAAAAAACACATGATTCACTTTAATGCAAATAAAGGGGATTTGGTTGCGATCGAAAAATCATGCAACAATATGAGGGAGGGGATAGTTATGTAGAAACTCTATATATATGCACCCCCCGCCAAATGTCACGACTTATTCTTAAAAATTTCACTTGTTTATAATCAACAATGTTACGTACAACAATTCTCCGTTCAACAATTATTAAATCCGTACCTACTCTATATATCCAATCCCATCCTTACTCAATTGTCCAACTGGTAAAGAGTGGACTTTCATGGGCAAACCTTAAGTTTGGTAAGGCTGCAGCTAAGGATATAGAGCTTGCTGAACGTGCTGCTAGTGCAACCGCACATGGTGCCGAAACTGCTGCGCATGCCGCTCAATCTGTGGCTAGCACTCTAAATAAAACTACAGGTAAAGTACTCGCTGGTGGAATTGAAGTTGCTGAAGAAGTAGTTCATGAAATAGAGCGCGATGCGGAAGTTTTGAATAAAGAAGGAGGGAAAGTCCTTGCTGAAGGAATTGATTTAGCTCAAACTTGGAAACATCATCATGATGCAGTAGCCAAAGTTCGGAAAAATAAAAAGGGATATGTGAGTTTACAAGAAAAGGGTTCAAAAGCGGAATCAGAACAAAACAGACCTGATGATGGAATGTAAAAAAATTTGAGTTGTTTTAATTATATAGCACTAGTATACTTTTTGTATGATCATTGATGTATTTACTAGTCCGGTTGGCTTATTGACTGATATTCTATATGTAGCTTAAAATTTCTTTACTAATTTACTTATTTATTTTTTTCAAGTATTGTTTTATTAAATTAACTACCTATGTAATTTTAAATCCCCTTGAATTCCTCAACTAATTTCTCTGGCTTGTCAAATCCTCCAGGGATATCCATTTCCTTTGATGCTGCTGGTTGAGCCGGTTGTGTTATTGTTCGTATTTCTGGTCTTCTTTCAATCACAGCAAGATAATTAGAAGGAACATACCCTACTTTCCCTGATCTAGATCTAACTTTCCACCATTTACTTTCATTCCCTACTGGATCTAATTTTGATAAAATCGCTACAAGTTCATTTGGTTTGAGTTCGATTTCAATATTTGGATTTTCTGGATTGAATTCATACAAGGTTTTAGCAAATTGTAAATTTGCTGGATCGAGTGGATTTCCTTGAACACCACCATTTTGTTGTTGTTGTTGTAATCTTCTTTGATTTTGTTCATTAAGTTTTTGGATTGCTTTACTTAATAAATATGGGAATCCGATTGATGCAGCAAGGAATAACAACAATGGTTTGAATGATATCTTTGGCTTTCCTCCGCCTGGTTGTTGTTGTTTCTTTAAATTATCTTCTAATTTCTTCTGAGTTTTCTCAAATTTATTAAATTCTTTAAGATTTAAACCAGAATTATAATTTTTTCCCGCTAATTTATACAACATTTTTTTAACAAATTTAATTAAAGCAAATATCCCCAATAATGATCCCAATGCATTCTTCAAATTACCAAACTGTTCAGCAAGACTAACCATGGTGAAAAACAGCGAATGTGTTGCCATATATGTAGCTTCTAACATCTGAGCAAACCCACCAACAGCACCAATTATACTTTCAATTAATTGAAATGTGGCCTGAGTACCTTCACCCAAGGGATTCATACCACCAGCACCTTGCTGTCCATACATTCCACCACCACCATACATCCCACCTCCATATCCACCGCCATACATCCCACTACCATACATGCTACTTCCATACATTCCACTTCCATACATCCCACTACCATATCCACCATATCCTGAACCATACATTGAACTACCATACATTCCACTTCCGTATCCTCCTCCTCCCATACCATAACGAGACCCATAAGAGTTCATAGATCCATAATTAGAACCATATGCCGAGGTCTCAGGGATTGTTGTGAAGTCGGATGTGAGTGAAGTTGGACGATCAGGTATAGGAGCAGTCGTCAGAGCGGGCGCTGCTGCTGTTGTTGCTGCCGATGATGAGGGTATTACTTGGTCACCTGTTGCAGCAGCTGCGGATGTTCCGGATGCTACTTCCCATGGTTTCGTTCTAGGTATTGATGATGACATTTATTTAAGGATTTTGTTGTTTGTGGGGGTGATATAGATCGAAAGAAAAAGGAAGATTATTAGTCTTATTTTTTTTTGTTCAGACCACACACCATAAAAAAACCAAAAACAAAAAGAAAAAAAAAGTTTAACTCAATTAACCAGAAATGGAAGAACTGGGGGGACGACTAAATCACGTGCAGATTATAACAGAGTTATTCGTTATTGCATCTGCAAAGAACTTTGTTTGTTTACAATGTCAACAAATCCAATTGTAATAGAGAGAATAGATGTGGCCTATGCTTGCATCTTAGATATGGCTTAAAGAATGTGGTTAAACACCAAATATCT
Source organism: Spathaspora sp. JA1 (assembly GCA_003676035.1). Lineage (NCBI taxonomy): Eukaryota > Fungi > Ascomycota > Pichiomycetes > Serinales > Debaryomycetaceae > Spathaspora > Spathaspora sp. JA1. The sequence continues at coordinate 11,082 of NSGQ01000034.1, read as the reverse complement.
TCCACCCCACTTTCTTACCCAAGTACACGACCCTTTTTTTTGCTTGATTTGTAATAATTTATCCTCGGGTGTTGTTTTGTTAATTTTTTTTATTTTTCGCGGTGGAGATAAACACATTTTCCGGGGGGAGAAAGAAAAATGTTCTTTGTGTTAATTACATAATTTGACGCAATATCTGACACAAACAATTTTTAAAGTTTATGATATTTATGTACAAAAGTGAGGAAGAAAGAAAGTTAAAGTTTAAAAATAAGATACTCTCTCAAAAACTTTGTTTGTTTAGCTTGCAAGATAGTGGGGAAATTATGAATAGCTACAATAACCTTTGGTAGCACTGGCAAATTAGCTAGATAATTAGCCTGATTTTTTACAACGACGTATAATACGTGACAGCAAACTTAAATAATTAAGTTTTAATCGCTAGGTTTACGTAGATGACGTATTTAACAACCTTGTAGAAAATTGCCGCTAATTTTTTCAAGAGAACCACAGACCTGATTGCAAAAAAACCTTTTCATCCAACATTATATCATGTCAATAATCTCAATAATTGGATATGGTAAATCTTCTTTCATGTCAAATAAGCATGATTCAAAACATCACATTGAACAGAACCTAGTAATATGGATTTCATGATCACAAATCTTAGCGCTACTCAGAACATATAAAGTTTCCAATGCCCTCGTATTAGGTTGAGATTACAATACTATTGATTCTAACTTCCCAAGGATCTTAGTATTAGTTGTTGACCAGCTCATAGTATCTTATAATTACTCGATCTATTAGTGGGCCCTTAGAGAATATATGTATTACTTTTGGAACATTATCTTTTTAACTTAATTGAAGATATCTCTCACACTAAACAATAATATTGAAGACAACACCCTGATGTTGATATACTAAATATTGTTTGTTTTGATTAGCTTTTCCAGTCAGAATAATATCTCTGGCCCTGGTATCACTGACACTAATTTATTGAGCGACCGGATTAACCAATAGTGGTCGTAGACGAGATGGGTATCTAATGAGTATTCTTTCTCCTTGATAAAGTAAAATTTTTCCCAGTTGTATTCACGCTTACTTTCTTGATTGAAATTCTGCTTCTCTTTTAGTTGATTGATTTGTACTTAAATGTTTCATAAACAATTTGAAATGAAAAACCATTAGAAGTAACATTGGTTCGATTATCACCAAAATTTTAAATTGTACACAAATACAGGATTTTCGCAATTTGAAGAAATACAGAAACTCCTTTTGACAATGTGGAAATATTTTTTAAGCAAGTATACGGGAAACGTACCGGGTTTCAATGGGATTAGTAATTAAAAACGATTCCGGGAATGTGTCAACTAATTGCCTATAAGCCACCACCAGGGATTTGCTCCCGGGATAATCCTTGACGCTGTTGGTGAAACCACAAAAGTGATTCGGAATGACATACCGCTAAATTGCTGCAAAAAAAAAGAAAGGGAAAAAAATATTGCTCTAGAACTTTTTCTTTTACCTACATACGAAAATAAATAATTACAATTTCACTCTACCCGATATAACATCATACCCACAATCGTATATGCCAACACAACACCAAATACACTTCTCCATTTTACTTTCCCTGCCCCGCCTAATTGTCATGGTAACGGCTCACTAGAACTACTCAATCTATTCAAATGTAAATATACATCAGTTCCATAACCTTCCATGGAAATTAATTTCAAATCACCACCAAAATATTGAGCATATAATCTACTAATTGGTAATCCATATCCAAACCCGGCCATGGGGGCTTTGAATGATGTTTGATTAAATTCAGGCTCAAGTTTAGGTGTTTCATGTACAGTAGTATACAAATATGTCCAAATTAATGGAACTTCTCTCCGGGCAATCCCGCCACCTTCATCCGAGATCTTGATAGTTATATCTTGACTACCTTCGGAAATAATAACTTTTATAGGAGGGAATTTAAGATCATTAATGTCAATATCATCATATTTCAACTTCGGATCTTCTTCCATCATTTTCTTCTTGAGTAGCGGGGTATGGAATTCAATGGTAGCACGGAGAGAATTTTTAAGGGTTTCAAATAACATATGGATTAAATGACCTGGGACATACATGAAATTAATAGCGTGATGAGGGGCAACAAGTTGAATTTCCGGAGCCTCAAATAACCCATAATATTCTTCACAAATATAACTAGCTGTTTGAATTGCATCTTCGGCAATTTCCGCTACGTTACAATCAGTACATATAACCCCAACATAATTTAATTTACCACCACCGGCGGTAGTACTATTGACTGGACTACCACCAGCGCTGCCTTGGGACCCATTAAGAAACGTATTTATTCTTTGTTTAGTAGGCGAACTCTGAGACATATTAAGGGCTATATGTTGACCAATAAGCATACGAATCCCAATACGACTCATGTAGAATCGATCAAGAAATGTTTGAATTTGTGAATTTATAATCGAAGCTGAACGATTTCGTTCTTTCCATTCTTGAACACCCTGAGCCATAGTGGCAACAGTAGCATCATGTCTCAATTTGATTTTCGTAAGAGCATCGCATACTAATTTATTATAAGCATATACTTCTCGGGGCCAAACAATATTCATAGGACAGGGGTTAAAATATGACATTCCAAATGTTGGAGAATTTTCCTTGGGGGGTACATTTGCCGATAATCCATGCTGACTATGGCTATGACTATGACCATGGGCATGACCGTAACCATATTGGTGTGTTTGCCTAAGGACCATTCCATCATCACTAAATACATTATTAACAGCAGGATTGTCTTCATAATTAGTAGCATGATGTAATATCTCCAGGTCTTCTTCGTGTCGACTATGGATCCCATTCTTGAATAACAACCGGGCCAAATTCTCATCAATTGCAGGTTTGGGTAACTCTGTCAATTCTTGAAACGATTGAGCATACCAATTCTTAACTTTGATAGTCGATGGAGATTCATTCAATCCTTGAGGAGCCAATTCTAAATCTTTAACCTTTTTCGCTAATCGAATCGGTAATTCTTCAACAATAAATTTCAGGGCAAGGAAAATTGATCCCGGGGACGGACTAGGACCAAATTGAACCATTTGACGAAGCGATAATGGTGTTTGATTATGTGCAGCATACTGGAAAATTTTATCTTTGAGTATAGATGTTAATTCCCAACCAGTTCCCATGGTGAAAAAGGATATTGATACGGGGGGTATATTAAGTTATAAGAAAAATTTCCAGTAAGTAGGGAATGTAAAGTTTAGGGGGTAGCTTTAGTAGAAACAATGAAAAGCTTCTTGTATTATTTTCCAGGGTAAACGGATAAGAAAGTAAAAAGTCAGTGAAGAAAAAGAAAAACTTGTTGTAAACAATAATAAAATCAAAATTTTATGTTATGGAACTGGACGTATCGTTTTACTTCTATTTTCTTTTTTTATTTGCGGAGTGATTTTCCTAAATCAGTCGTGTACCTTTGTCAAAAATAACAAGATAACCTGTTTTTCAGCTCTACAGTTATTTTATCGGAGAAGATTGTCCGATTAACTATCGCGCGGACAACAACTAACTTCCTTTTGCCCAAAGCCAAGAAGTCTGTCCTAAATAAACCGTTGCAAATACGTAATGCTTGCGTTATATTGGTTCCTTTTAGCCATATAGTCTCGCCCCTGTGAACATAATTTGCTCAAAATGAATGTGATTTTATAGGGGGTTCTCTCTCCAAAAAGAAACCCTCTCTCAGGAAACTAACAATTTATTTTTTTTGGTACTACAAAATCACCCCAGCAAAACAAATAGCAAAGACATGAAACTCCGGGATGATTAATTTTGAGCGTTGACACTACCCGGGAATTGCACCAAGAAAAGAGAATCAATTACCGAGGATAAGGAAAAAATAAAAAAAAATTCTTAAATGATACCATTTATTTTTTAACTATGACTCAAAGGAACTTCACTTTTTTTTAGCTCGGAGCAACGGAGTTGCTTCGGTTTTGTGGAGAAATTAATTTGGCATCACTCACGTTTTCAAACCCCAGATAATGGGAAACCGGAGAAAATAAAACTTAATTATTTAAAACGTTTGGGTTGAATCATTTTGTTTTTGAGTTTTATAAATAGGCAGTAAAATCTCATTTCAGAACAACCACTTCTTTTTCTTTTTTAAACACCAATCTACTTATTCATTTTATTTATTTCGCATTTAACAACATCAAAAACATTCATTATGGTCGCTGTACAAAGAATCCGTTCCATCGCTCATTTCAAAACTGCTGCCCGTCATTGGGTTCCTATAACTCGAACTGCTTATTCCAGAGCCCATTTTTCTTCCAGGAGAATATCTAGCAATGATGACGCTCATTTAGTTTCTAATGATGACTCTTTCCCTGCCATCAAGTCTGGTGTAACTACATCTAACAGAGATACTGCTCAAATGAGTAATAATCAGAAAACAAATAACGATCAATACTTCGAACCTATTGTGTACTCCTCAGAGGAAGTAACAACTGCCAGTGCAGTCAAGAAGGGATACTAGATGTATCACTTATTTTATACGTGTAAATGTTTTAGTTCTTTCATAGGGTTTATAAATCCGTTATTTATTTGGATAGCATTATTTAGTTTCATTATAATACAAGAATAAATTTTTTTGTACGGAATTCGGTTCAGCCTCTTAAAAAGATCTGATCTTTCACAAGACTATTTTTTGTGACACCATCATCTTATCTACAGGAAAAAAAAATAAACTTTGAAACACAAAGCAAAAGAAAACAATTACTATTGGAGAATATCTGAAATTATTTTATAATGAGAAATGAGTCGACAACTTTAGAGAAATTACCTTATTTTTTTGACACAAGGTTATGATCTTTTTGGTTGCGAGAAACATCTAAGATTAATATACAGATGGTTTTCTATGTTCCATAATTGGCATGTTCTTCCTCACTTTTTTCAAATCTTCCATATCCAATTCTGCATAAATGATATCATAGTAATCCTCATTTTCCCTCTTGGTCAATTCTTCAGTATAATTTTTTGCCCTGGCGAGAACTTTCCCCCAAGGATCAACAATTATTGATTCACCAAAACTGATTCTTTTTATATTTTCATCTTTCACTTCTATATCAGCATTAACATCATGACTTCCACATTGAGCAGCATTTATAACAAAACATTGTGAGTCTATAGCCCTACTTCTTGAAAGCAACTCCCAATGATCAGTACCAGTTTTAGTAGTAAATGCACTAGGATATGTAAGCACATGTGCCCCTGAGTTTCTCAATGAAATTGCAAAATCCGGAAATCGTATATCATAACAAATACCGAGGCCAATATTAAATCCATCAATATCTATTGGTTCAACAATTTTTGTACCTGGTTCTACTGATTTCAGTTCCTTCATTATTGGTCCATTCGGTACATCAACGTCAAATAAATGGATTTTCTGATAGCTAGTAACAACCTCACCATATGGGTTGATCAATAAGTGCATATTTCGTACTCGTTCTTGTCCTGGTAAATGAACCCCTACAGAAACATATGTTTCCCCCTTAGATTGTTTGATTTTCTCTAGTAATGGATTAAGGAATTGTGATTGAACATTCTGACTGAGTTGTTTAGAATGAGTGGCATTTCGCAGGATGTAATCGGTTGCTTCTGGGAGGAATAGAATTCTTGAATTCTGGGCTTGTGCAAGCGAGAGGAGCTTAACGGCAGTGCGAAGGTTATGATTGATGTTGGATGATGAACATAATTGACCAACTGCAACTTTAATGGTCATTTTACTGTGCAATTGCGGTAGAACGTATGTTGTTTGTACAACCAAACTTCTGTGTTGTTGTTTTCTACCATTGTGCAGGAATTTCAAGTAACGGATTTCCCTCCATCCGGCCCGACTTCACAAAAGCCACAAAAAAAAGGAAACATTCTTGCTGCAAGACTTGTCAGATTTTTCAACATCATCGATATAAATATCTATAGCATTAATTAATAATAAGAACCAAGATTGTTGAACTACGTTTCAAGAAGAAAGCGGTAGTTTCCTCCGACCAATTTTTTCTAAATCCCAATTGTATAGTACATCACCCCACCTCCACCACCCAATGGTTGTTACATCTGTGAGAATTTATATTACATCACTCCACCTCCACCCAGTGAATAAAAGCTGTGAAAATTGATATTTGAAATTCAGTTCCTTCATTATTTATCTTTTGTGATGTTTCACCAAACGTCAAATCTCCAGCTTCAAAGATTTTCAGTTTGGCCCTTGGAATACTAAAGCTAATGACTTCATGAAAATAAAGTACTATTTCTACGAGAAAGGTGGTGTACCAACAGAAGTTCTAACTCCATTTATTTTTCTTTTTAATTAACATCTCCTGTTCAAGATGCTGAATTTCTTTGAAATAGAAGACATATAATTAGTGAGTTCAGTTCCATGATATCAAACTGTGGGTATTTTGCAACAATATTGGGGAATCTCCTAAAGAGAATTCCAACTACTTCATGCTCCCCATTCACATGATATCACTACTTGGGTACAAAACTTTAAGTAAAATTTGAATAATGCGCCACCTATTAAACAGTCAACTGAATACCACTTCGAACACCGAATTACGCCACAAGATCCGGAAAAAAATGTCCACCTTCGGCACTACCCTAAAACATCACAAGAAAAAGAATTATTGAAGACGATCTTCTTACTAGAGTCGGTTCACGACTGTCAATGTTTTTCAAAACTAGAACCCTGGGGTACCATCAAATCGCTATATTCGAAGATGATCGTTATACCATTAATTTACCATTCCAACTTACAATAATATTCTACTTAAATAAGCTAAGAATATATAGTCAATACATACCATCCTCATTGGATTAAGATATCATACAATAGATACTCGATCACAAACTATTGAATTACCTCTTAAGTTTAATGGGTATTCTTTGAAGTGGGTTCACTTAGTCATCCACGAGATGGAAGTTCACTTCTGTCGAGAAGTTGAAGTCGGTCATGCTGAACTATCCGCTGATGAAGTTTTAGACATTGCGACTGAACATCTTATTGGTGAACCTTTAGGTTGGGCCTATGACTGGGCTGATCTGTTCAGGTTGTTGGCTCCAACTTCAACTTCAACCGAACTGCTGGTACCTGTCGTTTCTTCTTCGGCTTCGCTGTCCAAGGCTAAGACTCGCTCCACCCCCCTGTCCAAGTCAGATTCTGCTGCTCAGGCAAAGGCAAGCTCTTCTGCTCTGGCCATCCCCGTTATTGATGTACCAGTTGTGGAAGCTCTGTCCTCGTCGATCCCAGTTGAACCTCCTGCTATCCTTCCACGTGTTTCTTTCATTGTTGGGTTTAGAGATCGGTATACGTCGGGAGCCACTAAGCATTTTATGCTTCCGGATGTGCAACAAATGAAACAAACTGCTGGGTTGCGCCAATATCAAGCTTTCTTTAGACAATTAATGAGGTCTTACCCTTTTACTGTGGCTGACCATGCGGTTCACTGTTTCAAAGTAGGTCTTGACAGGGAGTATCGCTACTTAGCTCCATCGATTCATTCGATTGCGGCTATTTATGCTTTGGAGCCGGATAGTTCTGTTGAAGCTCATATTCTGGCACGCAATACCAATGCCAGACAATTTAGGGCCTATAAGAATGCTGGTCAAGCTCCCACGAAGAAACGTTTTGGTAACAAGTTCTCCTCGCCTCAGAAGAAGAGAGGTCGTACTTTTGTGAATTCTACGGCTGCTACAACTTCTTCTGCTTGCTATAACTGTGGTGAACAAGGTCATTTGGCTAGTAAGTGTCCCAAGAAAAGGTCGCGGGACTTTTATTCCAAACCTCAAACAAAGACTCCAAGTAGTCCTTTGGCCACAGTTAAGCTTGAACCAAAAAATTAGGCCAGTCCGGAAAAGACACTGCTCCTTCCCTTGGGTGGGATGTATATGCACTCACCTCGGGTTGTGAAAGTCAAGTTTGACCTGGTTCCAGAAACCTATGCTTCCTTGGATAGTGGCAGTCAGGTCAACTTGATCCATCCTAATCTCGTGGATCCTCAAGCTGTTGTTAAAGGTCCTACTCGAGTTGTACATGCTGCTAACGCTACTCCTATGGGAAAATCGATGACCATATAACTCTTTTCTGTCATTGATGGATAAGAATATCACTTTATTTGTGACCACTATCAGCCCCTACCCTATTGTCCTTGGGGCGGAGGTGGTAGAAATGTTCCTTGTCTTCTCCGATCCGACGGGTTGGAAAAAGTGAAACAGATTCCCAAGGATTTGAAAGAACGGACGGAATCGGCTACAAGGTATGACATAACCGAAGTTCTCTTCACACTGGTACTCCCCCATAAAATGGAGGAAGAGTCTCCATATGTGGCTGATGCAGCCACGGGCGATTTACTATTGACTACAACTCCTGATCCGTATGCTGCTTTAACAACTATAGGTCTCGAAGATTCACTGACTACTTTTCAATTGAGACATGCTAATTGCACAATCTATCCATGCCATCATTCTCCTGTTGTACGGGTTCCGTTCCTGGGATTCAAATTTTGTGGCTAAATCCCCTCCAAAATATGTTCTGGCCACACGCCACCAATTTTCATATGGTATGTTGTGTAAGAAGAGGTCATCTTGGATCCTAATTAGCTTCTTAGGTGCTTCTTCATCATTTGATCCGTCCATAACATTTCTTTGAGTTATTGTAGTGGGCACCTTGTAGTTGGTGTTGTTCGGGTCTGTCACTTTCAGATTCTTTTTGGTCGCTTCTTCTGCTGAGCTGCAGAATCCTGGCATGAAGATTTTTATGTCATTCCCCGGAAATTACCACTTGGGTCCAACAATTCAAGGAAGCTCACAAGGCTAACTTGAATAATGAACCACCAATTAAACAAGCAACAGATTACCACTTTGAACACCGTATTAAACTCAAAGACCCTGAAAAAGTTGTCCATTTAAGACATTATCCTAAGTCCTTCCGGGAAAAGGAATTGTTAAAGAACGATCTTGAAGAACTACAACGCAACAATTTTACACGTCCAAGTGATTCACCATTTTCTTCACCCTCATTATATGTAGGGAAAAGTGATGGTACAAAACGTTTATGTATTGACTACCGGAAGCTTAATGAAAATACTATCTCTAATAGTTATCCTCTTCCGTTAATTCAATCATTATTGGAGTCGGTACATGGGTGTAAGTATTTTTCAAAATTGGATTTATCACTGGGGTATCATCAGATTGCTGTGTTTGAACATGATCGTTATAACTGCTTTTATCACGGAATTCGGGTAATACGAGTGGAACGTGATGCCGTTTGGACTCAAGAACACACCGGCCACTTTTGTAATGAATAAAATCTTTCATGCATTTCTTGGTGACTTCATATTGGTTTATTTAGATGACATGTTCATATTTAGTCGAACTTCTGCTGATCATAAATCACATCTCGAACAAGTCTTTGACGTCTTGAACAAACACCACTTAGTCGCAAAACATAAAAAGTGCGATTTTGTCATGAAAGAAGTCGAATTTCTTGGTCATAGAATTAGTTCTGGCGGTATCAAACCACCAGCACTAATTCCTCCGACTTCAATATCCAACTTCTGCCAAAGAAGTGCAGAACTTCCTCGGATTTATGGTATAATATAGGAAATTCATTCAAAACTATGCAAAACTATCTCGACCACTCGACCGATTTGCTATCGGAAAATGTGACACTTTGAGAAACAAACATGGCCTATGCTTATTGAGGATGGACCTTATATGCAGAACTATATTGATTGATAGGCTGATGCTCGAAATCCTTACTACAAGTATGAATTGTTAGTAGCTGTGGATTAAGTATCTGGTGTGTAATAACTTAGCCGTAATTTGTGTATTGAACTATTTATACTTAGACTTGTTAGAAATAAGTATGGATTGTATTGTAATCTAATGATGATTCTAAAACCCGCTTCACAAATCCCTGAATCGAGGGAATCTCGACCCATATTTATAATCTTTTCTGGCATCCAGATCTGAAAGTTCTCAATATATAAAAGATGTGGGCTCACAAAGGTTGGCAAAATCGTATCTCATAATTCTCTAGTATACTTACCTGTCATATCATACGATTCTCTTATTGTGAATGGGCTGACTTATGGATTGTCCGTACAATCTCAGGACGTCATACCACTTATTTGTAATCTTGAAATACCAGGAGAACAACCACAAAATATCCGAACAACTTGGCTGTAGTTCTTGGCAAGTATAACTTACACGCTTTCTTGCGTTTCTAGTACCGGGAATACGTCCAATATCAATATATTTGTCACGTCTGAGTTGATCCCAAAAGCTGATTTAAAGCTTCTATGCCACTGCATAGAAATCACACCATACGTATCATAAGGGGATACAATTATTATTTCGTGCACGATTTCTGGAAGATGACATTAGAATATAATTCAGATTTATTTTCTTGTTATCAATCTTGGCTCCGTAGAGCTATTTTTTTTTTTTTTTGCTTTCAATATGTATTAGCTTAATTATGTACCTAAATATCTAACTAAATTTGCTCCTACATATAACCCACTGTAATTTACCTTAAATTGTCAAGTAGGAGGCCATAAACCAGGCAGTGCCAAAGGAGGAATTTCAACCACCTAGCTCCGGTCAGCCGAGGTCTTAACTTCACTAACTCCAGACAGTTCAATCCAGGTAGTTCTACGGCTGAAAGTGCGCGCTCAGAAAAAAGATATTTTCCCATAGTTAAGACAAATTTTAGGATCTACAACTTTGTTAAGGAAAGTATCTATGATCATATAATGGTTAGTATCATTAGATAGATCTCTCTGAGCTGATCACAATGGTGTAATTTAATGTGTATGTTGCATATAAAAAAAAGATTGCAGCACGAGAGTTTCGCGTATGGTCTCCCACTACACTACTCGGTCTCGCTCTTAGCAGCTTAACTACAGTTGATCGGACGGGAAACGGTGTTTTCTACTAGATATGGCCGCAACCGAAAATTATCTTTTTTTTTTTAATTACATCAACGAATTTTTTTTAATATCGCTCTGTAGCCTGCTACAG
>NSGQ01000033.1:0-153821 GCA_003676035.1 Spathaspora sp. JA1 | reverse complement strand
CTGGATCCTGTGCGATTATCAACACAATACCATCTTCGGTGTTCACACAGTTCCAGAGGATCACGTGCTAGACTCAAAGAGTAATAACCCTAACACAAATCGAAAAAAGTGGAGGGTTGGCCGAGTGGTCTAAGGCGGTAGACTTAAGATCTACTGGACAGTGTCCGCGCGAGTTCGAACCTCGCATCCTTCATTATTTTTTACTAACTTTTTCTACATAATTTGGCAATATTGGATATCATTGAAAAGGTTATCCTTTGTAGGTTAACACTGCCAGGGGTATGTACAATTCTGCAATAAGGGGTAAGCACGCCTGAGAGTTATTGTTATTTGGCATAGGGCATCAAAGTTGATTGGAACTATACGAAGTGCGCAAAAAAAAAAGCGACACTTGCACATCTCACTTTTCTTTTTTCTAATTTCTTGCAGATTTGTTTATGTTTTCTTGGTTTAAGGGATTAATCCGGGCGGATGTAGATGGTGATGACATGACATGACCCGTTTTTTCAAGATTTGACTTGGAAATCTCTTTTCGAGATACACGTTTCCATCCTTTGATCCGACAGCCAAGCAGAGACAGAACGCAGGGCGGGAAATCCTTGCATCATGGGCTATGGCTATATAGAGGTGAGGATTCATGCATGGTTAATTCGTCATTTGATATATGACTAATAAACAGATTTAAAATGGGTCGACTAAATTAAAAGAAATGATCAAAGGGGGGTGTGCGTTTGAGACATATTATTGTAGTGAAAACATCGTATGTGGATTTATTTATCCCCTACGGGTTCTTCCGCGTGCATTGATAGACAAGGGAGGAAACCGGGAATGTGTATGATTAATCATAGATAGATCACAAAGAAGGCAGTGCCGTTCATTAGCTCATGGCTAGCAATTACGACTAAAAATAGTCCAAGGGTAAATAGTATGGACAAGGGATGGGAAATAACAATTAGAATTATTTTTTATGAAAAAGAAATCTGCTGATGCAAGTTTTGAATCTTTGTTTACTGGTTATTTCAGGAACCTACGGATTAATTACCATGCGTCCAAAACAAATTAACAATTAGTTGAAGGCGCATGGAAAAAGAAATCCGATTGTAACGCGCGCAAAAAATAATTTATTTTTTCCCTAAATTGTAACCATGTTGTGTCTTTCTTCTCTCATCACCAGACTTTTCTTTTTCCCTTGAGGCGACAAGATGAATCATCGTGTCATGATTCAAAAAATTGTGAAAAATTGCAATATATAAAGAAGTTTAAATTCAATTCAATTCAATTCAATTTCTATTTCTTCATCACACACAACAGATTCCAATTTAGGATTTTCTACACACATATAAATTTTTACAAATGTTGCTTACCGAACAAATATTGAGACCTGCTACCATGGCTGCAAGTTTGCGTTACTTTACTAGATCTCAACACGCCCAAAAAGTATTTGCTGGTGTTGCCTTTTACACAGTTGCTAGTTTTGGTGTTGCTAACATGGCTGAAAGAAAGAATTTCGGTTATGTATTTAAACAACTAGGTTCTGCTTAGACATTCAAATACTTACACACAACAGCTACTATAGCTACTAATAATATCACATATAATAGACTCAGTTTTTCTTAGGAATACTGCTGCTAGTAGACGAACTACTGCACAATGGCTTACTATAGCTACTACTACATACATACTGTATATTATGCTACATAAAATTTTTTTTTGCTTTTTGATACAACTGGGTTGGGTTACACTTTATTTAGATTTTTTTGTCTATAACCGTTATATGATAGAACATATACATATAGAAATATAAAAAAAAATATTAATAATTAATAAATATATTTATTCTATGAAAGTACTTGTTTTAATCCTTGTCCTGGAACTCTTCTCCAATATCTATTTGGACTACCAAATAGTAATTGTCTACTTGATTTCCAAACTTTTAACAAGATATCTTTTCGAGGAAGAAATTCCGGAAATATAATTTTGATAATGTTTTCTTCAACATTAGATTGTTCGCTTGATCGAGTTAATATGCAAAGATAAAATATGACTTGTCCATATTTATGAAATCCTTCATGAATTACTAAATCTATCATATCTTTAATTGGAATAAATGATTGTGAAGAGTTTTGAAATCGCCATTTCTTCTTAGTAACCAATTGAACTCCAATACCTTTCATTACAATCATGGTATCTTCAGGTTGTTGTCTTAGTAAAACTAGAATTATTGTAGCAATTAAAGGAAGTACTAATCCATATTGAACTTTACTTATATGCAGGACTTCAAAGTTGTCCAGGATTATTATGTTTGTTATGTATGCAATTAAGATTCCACTTAGTATTAATAGTATAACCAGTTTGTTTTTGAGTATTAGATCAACTTTCTTATTCTTGACAGTGAATTTTATAAGGTTTAATGATTCAACATTGACATCGTTAAGAGGAGGAGTTACTTCCAATGAAAAATCTTTCGGTGACGACATGCTAGGTGTGTATATGACTTCTTTTGTTTTTTTGACTTCTCGTGTATTTTTAGGAGGAGGAGGGGAATATGCGGGTGGGGTATATTGAAATAGGGAACTTTAAGCTATCTCACATATAAATCATTGTTAGACGATGTATGAATGTATGAAAAAAAAAGAGGAATCAAAATCAATAATATAAGTGAAGAAGGTAACTACATTTTCGAATAAATTGTATAGAAGAAAAAAAAATGTGGGTGTCATGTTTCACGTGACATGACTCAATTTTCAAATCAGGCAACTTGGTCCGAAATTAACTTTGACATTAGAGTTGAAGTGACACACAAAGTGATGCTAACAAACTAAACAGAGAACTTCAGCAAAGTAAAACTAAAAGCTCATATGATTTTGTTTAATAACAGTTCTCATTTTATCACACGAACTCAAAATTACTGCAAAAAAAAAGTCAAGAAAATCTTTCATTATAAAAGTACAAAATCTATCCAAAATGCTTGCTTGATGACAGCTCTTCTGCCTCCGCCTCTCTTTGTTTCTTAACCTCATCAATTGATCCTACAACCTTTTCATTCTTACGTAATTCCTTAAGTTTTTCCTTTTTCGTCATTGGCTTAGTTCCAGTTCTAATTTCAATTTCTCTACGCCTGCTTGCTTCAGCATCTTCCTTTAATGCCCGATCTCTTTCAATTGCAATAGCATTCAAACCTTGTTCATGTTCTAATCTCACCTTCTTTAATTCTTCATTATAATAATCCAACGTACGAATCTCAGTTTTAATGTTGGAACAATAGTTTTCAAAATCAACTGGAAGTTTCTTTTGAAGAGCCAACGATATAATTTCAGGATGCCTCCTCTCCTCAAGGTTAAACTTCAGTTTAATTTGTTTTCTGGTTCTATATGGGAATAATTGAGCTATAAGTGAGAAATCAGTACCAAACATACTTAAAGCTTGATAAAAATTTTCCACTTCTTCTGAATCCCATTTATCAGTGATAACTCGTTTACTATAAGTAGTTGAAGTAATTGGATTAGCAAATGGATTTGAGTGTTCTATTGATCGACCAGCAATATCAGCACGAGGTTTAATCACAATAGCAGAATCTTCATCTAATTGGATCTTACCATCAGTTAATTGTAATTGTAAGTTTGAACTAACTTTAGGTGGTTCTTCATCAAATAATGATTTCGAGTTAAGTTTTTTGTTATTATCTGGTTCATTTGTTTCGTCAATCTTTTCACCCTTTTTCTCGGCTGCTTCTTTTCGATTTTTAATATTTAATTGTTTTGCTTCTTCAACTGATATTCTGTTTATTTTGGCAATTTCTCGATCTTTCCTTCGTAAATCTCGCTTCTGCATTAAGGTACGTTTGGCTTCTTTAACTAATTGAAAATTCCCACTTACTTTACCGACAGGTAATGAAGGTTTACACAAATCAGCCATTGTCATTTCTTCAGTATTAAATTCAATTTCCCCATAAAGTTCAGCCTCTTCATCGTAAGCTTTTAAAGGAAGTTGGTCAATATTACTAATAGTGGTGACCAAATTGTCGGGTTCTTCAGGGATGATTTGTTTCTCTTTAGCCTTTTTAGGTTTTTTAGTCTTTTTTCCATCCACTACTACTTCTTCCTCTTCTTCCACTTGTTCCTCCACCTCTTCTTCTTTGGGAGTTGTTCCTTTTCTTCTGAATTTACGTAATCTTTTAGTAACAGGATCTATACCAACTACAAACTCAGTACTAACCATTTTCTTAGTCCTTTCAGCCCTTTCAGCTTCTGTTTCTTCTTCAATAACCGGGGTTGGTTCCTTGGTTGACACTGAAGTACTGACCAAAGAGGCTATTGATATCCGTTTCAATCCAGCCGCTGCACTACGACTTGCAGCCAGAGAACGTCTTCTCTTAATTGGTTTACCTACAGGGATCCCTATTCTTGCAGGCAGGGGAAGAGAACCTGAACCTTCTTCATCAACGTTTAATGAAAATGAACCTGATCGGGAACGTATTCCTGGTGCCTGTATCCCTGAGAGTCGTCTTTGACCTAAAGTTGATGAACGACGGCGAGTTCTTGATGTTGTTGTGGTTTTCGGTTGCAATTGAATAATTTCGGGGGAAGGAATATCACCCTTAATTATGTCTCCATGGGGCGGTTCTTGTAGCTTCATAGAGGCATCTTTGGGATCAACTACTTCGTCTTTTGTTATGTTGTTGTTCTGAGAGCTATCAGCTCCTGCACTTGCTGCTGAATCTAATGTTATTCTAAACGCAGGCATTTTAGAAACCTCCTGGGTATTCCGAGGAGTAACCTGTAGGCTTTCCTCTACTCCAGCTGTTGTAGCGACTAGTGGTTGTGGGGTGATTTCCTCTTCATATTTGGTGGCAGATTTTTCGTTAGCTTCTTTTTGAGTGGCTGGTGGAGTTAAGGGTGAACCAGATTTAGAAGGAGTTATTTTCCTTTTAATTACTTTCTTAAGCTTTGGCGTAAAATGTGTTGATTTCTTAACCACACTACTCATATTGGCTTGTTAGTTTGTATTGGTTATTTACTTGTTGTTAGGATATCTTTCCATTTGTTTTCTTTTTTTTTTTTTGTTTTCAGTGCTTGCTTATACCAGCTACATCTCATCTACTGCAAAATTTCAATTTTTCTAACTAAACCCTAACCTAACAAATATAAGCAACAAGATTAAACACAAGATCAAATACAATGAGGGCACAATGTTTATTCAACTGGTCCTCGCTTGCAGCCAACGACAATTGGGTCTTGAAATTACAACATTTACCGCAGGCTAACTCATTTATATGTTCTAATAGTAACGGGACTATTACCAGTTATAGTCTAGACAAACCAACTCAAACCCCAATATTTCAAGTCAACAAAGCGCACGAGTCAAGTATTAATAGTCTCATAAAGTTGAATAACAATGATAACCACTCTATAGCTACTTGTTCCACCGATGGTATTAAATTATGGGATTTACGTTCTTCTACTCCCATAGTTCAATTATCTCAAGGTAGAAATTCGAGTTTCTTATCGTTGGGGTTTAATAACGACAACTTATTAGCCGGAGGAACAGAATTGATGGGTGTCGATGCTGAATTACACATTTGGGACCTTAGGAACACCAAAGAAGTAGTTAAATCTTTTATTGATTCGCATCATGACGATATTACTTCGGTTGAATTTCATCCAACAATATCTAACTATTTAATGTCAGGTTCTACTGACGGATACGTTAATGTTTACGATTTGAATCAACCTGATGAAGACGAAGCACTTCATCAAGTTATAAATTATTCCTCAGTACATTCATGTCATTTTGTAACTCCTTCAAGAATTTCAGTATTGTCTCATATGGAATCGTTAGTATTTCACGATTTAAACGATACAAACTATGACGAATTGAAAGAACCTAATTTCACAGATTTAGGCGATGTCAGACAAGTATGGCCTGATAACGAATATGTGGTTGATGTAGATCCCAGGGGGTTTGTTGCTTTCGGTGCTAATTCTCAACGTAAATTAACCATATTTCCATTTAATCCAATCAAAGAATCCTTTGATGTAGACAAGCCAGTGTGGTTCCCTGATGCTCACGGAGAAGAAGTTGTTAGGGATGTTTGTGTGATTCCTAATTCCAAGAATGTATTGACTTGCGGTGAAGATGGGCAAATTAGATTGTGGGAGCTACCATATCAATTAGAAACGTTCTCAATCAGCACAATCTCTGATGATGATATAGTAGTGGACAAAGAGGAGAGGGAACCTGAAAAGAAGAAGAGTAAGAAGGACAAAGACAAGAAAGAAAAGAAGGACAAGAAAGACAAAGACAAGAAGAAAAAGAAAGATAAACACAAGAAAAAGCACGAAGTTAGATTTAAACCATACTAGTTGTTACTATATACTATGTGTAGATATATAAATTAGAAACGTCTGATAATATCATTAATAACTTCTTGAGTAGTTGAAGAACCTCCCAAGTCAGGAGTCTTAATTTGATCTTCAGCTAAGTTAGCATCAACAGCTTGGTAAATCTTAGCTGCAGGTTCAGGGTAACCCATAAATTCCAACATTAAAGCGGTAGATCTAATAGTAGCAATAGGATTAGAAATACCTTTACCTTCAATATCTGGAGCAGAACCGTGACATGGTTCACCAATGGCAAAATTGTCACCGACATTAGCTGAAGGAACAACTCCTAAAGAACCAACTAAGGCAGCAGCACCATCACTTAAGATATCACCATACAAGTTAGGAGCAACAACAACATCGAAGATTTCTGGTTCTCTAAACATACGATAAACCATTGAATCAACAATTTGTTCTCTATATTCAATACCACTATAAGAGTTGGCATTGGCATCATATACAGCACGACAAGTTTCTCTAAATAAACCATCGGATTGTGATAACACATTAGACTTGTGAGTAACAGTAACAGAAGGTTTCTCATGCAATTGAGCTACCCCAGAAGATGCTTCTCTAATGGCTTGTCTTGACAAGGCAATCTCATAAGCCATTTTGGCAATGTTTGTGGTTGCAGTTTGAGTAATTCTCTTGATAGCTTCAGCTACTTTAGTTCCATCTGGTCTTGTATAAGTTTTTTCTTCTTTAATATATAAATCTTCAGTATTTTCGCGAACGATAACCATATCAACTGGTCTACCAATACCTTCAACCGACTTAACGGGACGAACATTGGCATACAATCCCATCTTCTTTCTCAATGCCACAATAGGAGAAGAATAACCTTCAACTTTGGTGGTTGGAGAAGAAACAGCCCCAAATAAAGCCCCATCACATTCATTTTTCAATACTTCAACAGTCTTTTCAGGTAATGCAGTTCCAGTTTGTTTGAAAATTTCCCAACCAGCTTCCAATTGAACAAACTCAAATTGTAAGTCATATTTACTTGGTAAGTTTTCTAATACAGCTTTTCCCGCAGGTATAACTTCTTTTCCGATCCCATCTCCGGGAATTAAACCAATCTTTAAAGTTTTAAAAACTGGGGAAGAAGTAGAGAAACAACGACGAATAGTAGATCTAGCAGCTAACATGTTGGAAATATGTATATTTCAATTGACAATTGACTTTTGGTGTGGATTGAAAAGAGAAATCTAAATTAAAAGGAATTTAAATCAAGGTAGAATTTCACTCTCGGGGAAAGTAGGTACAAAGTCTTTGAAAAATATTGATTCAATTTGGTAGATTTGAAAAATTGCCGCGACAAATTAATTACACCAGTGAGTCATATCACGTGAAGTAGTATATTGCCAATATCTTCCGATCAGATAAAGGGAAGAATGCTACAATACCCAGTCGAAACACAAAGCAGAAACCGTTGTTTCATGTTGTTCCAAAACAAGCTATCTATCTATAAAATGTAGAACATTTATAAAAGAACAATTTACTTAGAGTAACATACATCATAACAAGCGTCTGTTTGGTCTATATAATAAAATAAGTACAGTAAAAGAATAACCAAATAGATATATACAAGAATCACTTTTTTGGACATTAAAAATCATTAAACCAATAACAACAACAACATAACAGTTAGTTAAAATCAATCTTCACCCTTGACAACACCAACCTTAGCAGGTCTTAAAACTCTAGAGTTAAGGGTATAACCATCTTGTTGAATATGGAAAACAGTATTTGGTTCTTTATTTGGTTGAGGAACTTGGAAAGTAGCTTCATGTAAATTAGGATCAAATGGTTTATCCATAGCATCAATCTTTTCAATACCATGTTTATTCAAAGTCTTGAAAAAGATGTTTCTTGTCATATCAACCCCATCATATAAGTTCTTAACTTCAGCATTGGTAGATAAAGTATCTTCTTTAACATGTCCCAAAGCTAATGAGAAATTATCGAGAGATTCTAATAAATCTTTGGCAAATTTCTGTAATGCAAAATCTTTGGATTTTTGAACTTCAGCCTTGGTAGTTTCTTGTAAATGACGGAAATCAGCTATGGCTCTAGCATAATGATTCTTCATTTCCGCCAATTGTTTATCCTTTAATTCCAATTTTTCCTTTAATTCAGCAACTGGGTCAACTTCTTTGACTTCTTCTTGAGCTTCTTCTTTAGCCTGTTCCTTAGCTTCTTCTTTAGCTGGCTTTGCTTCAGCTTCTGGAGCAGTATCTTTTCCAGTTGAGTTAAAACGAACACCAAATGATCTTGGATAATTCATGGCAATAGGTCTAAAGACTCTAGCAGAGCTACAGGCAACATTACGCACAGCAAGTGTTCTGGTCAATGGAGCTAACAAATATCTCTGCATCTTTTTGTATGTTATTTTTTAAAACTTCTAGTTTTTTGTTAATATCTAATGGCAAGTTCCAGATTCTGAAAATTTTTTTTAGGTTGTATTTCTCTGAAGGAAAATTTATCTGATGGTTTTCACACATTTAATTTCTTAACCAAGAATGTTTTCTCTTACATACTCTAACTTAGAAGTTCACTTGTCGATACACAAGAATATGTCTTATTATAATCCAGGGGATATATTAATTCAAGCATACTATAAACGATAAAACTATGTAGTCTCTACCTTTTTAAACAATTCTGCAAATGTAGGTTCAGAATATTTTGCATACCTAGCAGCAGTACATCTTCGAATATCTTTACCCCATTTCACAAGGATAATAAAACTTCCATTGATGACAAGGGACAACATGAACATTAACCAAGTGGTCAACTTTAACCCACATCTATCCAACCATGGCATAAATGCAAAGCAAAAGGCCATTCCAATCATATTTGTAATGAATAAAATAAGAACAATGCATTCACTAGCTAACTTATAATAACAATCAACAGCATAGGTTAAACAAATCGAACCAGTAGCACCCATAGAGAAACCCAAGCCCCCTTGACCAACAACAACAGAAATCGCCCAATGAGCTTCATAGGCTGACCCCAACCCGTAAGCTAACAATCCGACCGCATTAAAAATAGTAGGTACGATCATACTATACAATCTAAATTCTGGTTCCAAAATCCCATTATTGCGTTTTGCCAATTTGATAGTGGAATAATCAACAAAGTAACCTCCATAAATCATTCCTAAAACACTGCCACCGAAAGCTCCCAAATTAGTTAATCCTACGGCATTAACCAGGAAATTGTAAGGCGGAGATTCGTATATCTGACTTTGTGAGTTACCCATCAATGCTAACCACATCATTTGTCCTCCATCGACCAAACCTCCCCATATGACTGCAGGGAAAGTTATCAAGAAAAATGGTGTACAGAAAATGCATAACCATGATCTAGTGTCATTATAACGAGTGTGGATTAAACTCATACGTTGTTTATAGGTAAGCTTTGGGGGCGATTCGTCGGTTGAATCAATATCTTCAGATCCAACTTCTTTGGTAATCAGGGTAATTTCCTTGATCGAAGCTTTTGGAGATATCGCCTGTAAAAGTATTTCTTTTTCAAATTCGTCTGCAGCTTCACGATCCCTTCTGAAGGAAGTTTCTTCCAAAGTAAATAAATAGTATATGAATAGAACAGAATAAATAATAATCTGTATGTAGAAACACCATCTCCAACCAATACCATCTACCACATAGCCACATGCCACCGGACCTAAATAACTCCCAGAATAAAGAGCAAGAATGACTAACCCAAGTGCGGTTGATCTTTCGTGTTGGAAGAAAATATCAGTTGATGTGATCTCAGCCAACGAGTCAATTGGGGCTGAAGCAAATCCAGTAAATGCCTGAAATAAATGAATGTAACCAACGCTTTTAGCTTTGGCACCTATTGCGCAACCAATTATCCCAATGATGGTACACGACAAATATGTGAATCTTTTTCCAAGTTTTAAAGCTGTAGGTTGAACTATTATTACTCCCACACCAAGAAACAAGAAACAAAGAGCAACACTAATACCTAATTCATCGTAGGTACAATTCAAATCTTTAACCCATATAGTAAACAATGGACCATAGAAATTAGTAGTAACAGCAAACATAAAACTCCATATCCATACCAAGAAGAATTGAAAGTTCCTTTTGAATCTAGTCCATCGTAAAGGATCATTGATGTCTGAAGTTGGCTGTGGCTGCAAAATAATATCACCACTATTTTTTTTCACGTTTAAATTACCCAGGATATCAATAAGCTGGATAGTCCCGGGGACAAAGTCCCGCTCAGAGACGTTATATTGTTTTGAATCAGTCATAAGTTAGAAAGTGAGGTTGATTTGGTCCCAACAAACCCGATATGTTACAATATTTAACATATTTATATATCAAGTAGATCTTAGAGGGGTTAGAGTGCTGTTAATTCTAAGGGTGCCAAATTGGCCACAGGGCCGTATCATTGAGATTAACGGAAAGTATTGCTGATTTTACCGATCATATCACCGTTTGTAAGACTGTATCCATGAAACTAACGGGAAGTATATCTGATTTTTCCGATCATATTGCGCTTGTGGGGAAGCATTTGCCGATAGGAGAATTCCGCTAAATTTAACTTGCGCTTTTTGATTGTTGATATGGTTGATATTGCGAGGGGTCTGCAGAATTACTTAAATACAGTGTTTCGCAATTTTATTTATACTTGGGAGATATTTTGCTTTTATATCAAGGTTTGAAAATTCTGATGGCACCATTTTTATATTTGGTAGCTAGATTAACTTGATTACCATGCATTCTTGCTTGGTTGGGTAGGGGATTTGCAGCCAAAAAGGTTAATCAATTTTTTCGCATAGTTTGAAAATAATATGTTTTTTTTAGTGGTACTATGTATATTATCTGTATAACTACTTAATTAATACACAATCTCACATGAGACGACTTATTTACTATGGAGGAAATGCTTTTACGCATTGCCGGATTTACCAGCTAATGTGGGGCTCTTCCGAGGAAACTACCCAGTAAAACCCTGGGTTTTTGTTGTTATACTACCATTTTGGGATTTTGTTGTACTACCCTTTTTGGGCAGGTTTACAACAATACCCCTTGGGAGCATGTTTACTTGCGTACTTTTGAGTCCGCGGCTCGAACCGGGAACCTGCCCGTCGTACGCAAGATTCTTAGCCTCTCTATGTTGTGCTATGAATTAATTCGCGGAACAATGTAAATGTTCCCTATTTGGCCAACCCGTATCTGCATATACCCTACCTACACCGAGATTTGATTACAGTCACCCTAAGATTCACTCCATATTTTTAAACATCTTCAGTTTTTTTTTTTTCAAGACTACAATTTAACCTTGATAAGGGGAAAATCCTATGAAATATACCCAGCAAAGCGCCAATATTTTTGCAATTTCTATAAAATTATACCATATTCCATTGAGGTAATTAAGATTGTCTATTTATTCAAGCATACTACGTACTATTTTCTCAAGTTGTACTATTCCCTTTACTTTGAGGTGATCTTGCTTTTTCAGAGACCTCTCTGTATCACCAAACTTCTCTCCTTTAATAATACACAATTCGTTTCCTGAACCCAATTCAGCATTTGTCAAATATTTTTCATCTTTAAAGGGGTTACAACTTATGAAATAATTGCCTTGCTTGCCTGACACATTAACTTCTATATATCCTTCATCGGAAAAAGTCGATACAATTGAATATTTAATACCAATATAATCATGTTCACCGGTCCGGTTATGAAGAATCTCGGGCATTCCTAACTTCTTCTTCAAATCAGATTTGGATAATAGTACTTCCCCAAATAAAATTTCCATCCGTTTACATGATACCCATATACATATAGATTCCGAAGGATACCCAAGTAATCTCATATAGAAATATAATAGAACAGTATATTCTGCTTCTTCTGTTTGATTCTTAACCGATAATAACTGATCCTTGAAACGAAACCCAGGATTGATAGCATCCACCTGATACGCAATTTGTGTCGGTTCTAAGTATTTGATATGTTTGAATATAAAGTAATTTAACAATTCACCGTTAACAATAATGATTTCAGTTGGTATCTGTTTCTGTTTCCAAATAGTCAATGGGAATATGGAGCCATGACAATTCCAAAATATAATTACATCAAATGATGATTTGAAGGTATCTGAAACGGTATAGAAATAGTCAAAAGGAACCATTATGCTGAACTTATTCAAAAGATATTCCCAAGTGAATTGATTTATACCGTTCTTACAAATAGGATGCACTCTCATAATAAAATTTATTCTTGTTTGTACATCGCTATACCAGGCTTTAACATCCAGATCATTGCCTCCATTCGCAAACGGGAACTCCACTGGTTCATTTTTTGATTTCTTGGAATTGTAGTCAAACAATTTCTTATCTACATTCTGTTTTATAGCAATTAAATCACACTCAGAAACATTTTCTAACAAATTTTCTGAAATTCCAACCATCTTTGTCAAGTCCTGATAATAACCTTTGGCAATTTGAATGACTTGAGCAACAGATTCCTCACTTCCAAATCTAATTAGTGGTTTAGTTGTACTGTAATGATTCACAGTAGCTCTTGAAGGGGTTACTACAAGTGTTCGATTAGCTTTATATTTATCAAGTATATCATCAATGCTTGAAGCTTTTGGCGTTCGGATACACTCAATATTTGTATTGATGTCATAGTCATACAGGGTTTCAAGTTTTTGTTTCTTTGCAGCCGGTTCATTATCACGAACCTCGATTTCACAGCTGCTTATATCTCTCCTTTTAATTTCTTGAACCCGGTCAAGATAATTTAAAGGGTTTAAATCTGGTAAAATTATAAAATTCTTGTATACTTCAGGATAATCAAGATTGTTACAATGAATAATCATACTTGATTTACTGGTCTTTTCAGTTTTACATATTCTTAAACTTCTCAAACCAAACTTCATAAGGTTATTTGATTTGGTATCAGATTTAATGAACTCAACAAGAAGTATATAATTGCCATCAGAAACTGAGCTGCTTGAAACTAATTGGTACTTCGCACCAGATATAGGTGTTATCGTTTTGATTCCCATGAAATATTTACTAGTTCCCCTCCACGAAGATGCCAGTTCCACTTTGATTCTCGACATCACAGAAGATACATGCCTGAATATTTCTTCTCTCGCCATTTCAAGTTGTCGATATGTAATTTCGATTTCAAGATCATTATATGATGTAAATTGACTTAATAATTGAAGCTGAGGCAAGAAGCTGTCGTTAAAGTCCATTTCGGAGAATGTATTCCAAAAATTGAACGACATTGTAAACGAATTTAACTCTACAGGAAAGAACCGCGAGAGTATAACGTCTATCAAGAATGATTTATAGGTCACTGGAGGTAACCCTAAACATTCATAGTTGGATATAAGCTCCGCAGTGGTAAAAAATCCCAATAATTTCTCTAAATCTTCTATTGTTAGATGTTGTTCAAATAATTCCCAGATTTCATGCTTAGTAGTGCTATATCTTGACGAAGCAAACGCAGAAACTTTATTAGTAAAATCTTTCTTGTCACTAAAACTCTGTTGTATCTTCTGTTGTAATTGAGCAAATTCCAACCCTAATTGTTGTTGATTCAATAACGAATCCAAAATGTTCACCGAATCTCGGATCAAGCTCTCATTGCTGGCTCTGAAAAGAGAACAAATGTTTAAACTGGTAAGAAATGGAGGAACACACGCCCTATAGGCTTCATGTCTTGTAATCGCTATAATGAATTTTACTACTGCTTCCTTCCATTGGTTAGACCCACCTGAGTAGCTTTTAACCATATTCAATAACCACCGAGATTTTAAATTATAACTACCTTTAGAATTATGGTTCTCTGAATCTCGATTCAATTTGTATCCTAGATTTAGCTGGGATGTGGCTGTCAATGGCTGTTGGCATTTTAGACAACTCCAAATATCAACGTCAAACAATGGCCCAACTAACTCGCGCGTCAGTTCTTCTCTACTCGTGACAACCAACAAAATAAATGACAATGCCGTAATTCTAAATCTTATATTCTGGAATGAACCATCCTGGATTATACCCAATAATCTATCAAATATTACCACCAGTACCTCTTTTTCATTGAGGAATAGATCAACAAGAGCTTCTTTGCCTTGTTTGTTCTTCCACCTCTTTGAATCATAAATCGCTAAAGCGATAAACAATTCCAAATGGTTATTAGTTAAATCACAATTAAAATGTTTCCATATTACATTCTTCAGAAATCCACTCTTGAATAGGAATTCCAATAGTTGATTCCGAGATATCTCATCGGATATGGCAAATACAATTTCGGTGATGTCATTCAAATATTTCTGACTGAATTTATGGATACATTTCTTGACCAAGGAATCTAATTTCACTATATCCTCATCACGTTTACTCATTATTTCCTTGGGTGATTAAGACTGGGCTATATACGTTATTGCAACAAAATCCAAAATATAAAGAGTAGGAACCCAAGCATGGTCGTGCACTTTTTCCAATTTTCAGCAAACAAAAAATTTTCAATCTTCAATTTTTTTGAGCTTATAATGGCAAAGCTTTGATACTTGAATTTGGACAAAGTTTACCAGAAATATGAGTGTTGTAAGAATAGGGTGTAGATTATTGTCATACACGAGACCGGTGTTGAATTCTGCGGTAGTACCTGAATTTTCAGGAACTGTAGGTTCGTTATCATACCTCCAGAGGTTTGCGTCGCATCCAGTTGTTCCTCCAAATGCCCCCAAGAATGTTGAAAGACGATTAAGAAGAAAGGAAAAGAGATTAAAGAAACAAATCATAAGGGATATAAACAATCTTAAACAACACGAGGCTAAAAATGTCAAATTATCAGTCGATCCTGTTTTGGGTGATCCTAAATGTCAATTTATTAAAAGGATATTTGCTCAAGTTGAAGATCATGAAAATAATTTAGCTCATGGGATTGATAGAGTTGAGTTTGAAAAGTTAATGTATGGGGTTGAAAAGGCTAATATGGAAAAACTTTCCGGTAGTCATGTTATTTCAGTGGATAAAGCTCGTGCTT
The DNA here is from genome assembly GCA_003676035.1 of Spathaspora sp. JA1. NCBI lineage: Eukaryota > Fungi > Ascomycota > Pichiomycetes > Serinales > Debaryomycetaceae > Spathaspora > Spathaspora sp. JA1. The sequence continues at coordinate 138,394 of NSGQ01000033.1, read as the reverse complement.
TGGAAGAAAAGAAAAAGCGTGCATTATTAACTATTCTTAACTTGAAAAATACTAGTGTTAAAGATAAGAAGAAGTTTGCAATCAGGTTGGCACGTGAAGAGTTTCAAAGATTTGAAGGGGATACCGGATCTCCCGAAGTTCAAGCTGCGATATTAACTGCTAAGATTCATTTTGCCATGAAGCATGTTAAAGAGAATAAGAAGGATTTCCCATTTATTCAATTTGTAAGAGAGACTGTGCAATATAGACAGCGTCTTTTAAAATATTTAAAGAGAAATAATCCTGAACGTTACTTTTATACTATTCATAAGTTAGGTTTGACAGATGATGCAATTCATCACGAATTTCATATGAGTAAGCAATACTGTCAAGATTATAAAGTATGGGGCGATAGACAATTGGTTAAACTTTCTGATAAACAAAAGAAGAAGGTTGAAAAGTTTAACGATCTTAAGAAGAGAGTAGAAGAATATCATACTCTTGCCAAGAAGAATTATGAACTTATTAAACAAGCCTCAACTTGAGTGTAGGGTCTAAATAACACCTGTATATATTAATCATTTGTATATAATACAAAACCTTTCATTTATATGCCACCTCTTGTTACATTATATTACAAATACTCTTCTGCAAAAGTCTTAGCCAAACTGACCAATTGTCCACGTTCATCATCACAAACTTCTGTAGTCAACAGCGCCAGCGCCAAAGCCGATTTTGTTTCTTCTGCCAACTGGTTGCTCTCCTTAATCAAGTCTTGTAATTCCTTAAAAGTTTCCAGGTTATCAATACGCAATTGATCATATATCAAGTTCAATTTTTCCAAAACTCCACCTGCTTGACTTACAATTGTACTATCTATGATTTCTTTATCCAGGAGCTTATCCACATTCTCTGGTTTAGCAGTTCCGGACATTTTCCTATCCTCAGCTGCCTGAATAATCTCATCTAGTTCATCAAGTTTGGTCTCTATATTCTTTTCTCCATAGATATTGTCTATCTCTTTTAGAGTTCCCAGTTGCCAAAACTCAATGAATTGCTTTGTTGCCTCTCGTAGGGTTTCTGAACCATGGTTTGTGCTGGCAATGGTAGGGAAACATGATTCCAATTTATCATTTGAGAGGGATTTTTTAATCAGCAGCTCTAAGGCTTTTCGACCAACTAATTTTAACCTATCATATCTGATCTTCTGCACTCTATGCTTCTGTGATCGTTTACTATCCACCATTTTGGGGCTAATTTCTGCAAAGTGTTGCAAATCAAAACAAATAAGATTTAAAGAAAAAGTAGATTTTTTTGGTTGACAATAGCGTATTGGTATTTGCACGTCCCAATTCAAACTTCAATATTGCACGTCCCAATTCAAAGTAGATATTTCAAAAACACAGAAATATCTATTTACACTCTATCAGATGCAACTGGTATAGATATTGAACCAACTATTAGAACACTCGAAGAATTTAATTCTCTACTTTTGTGAGTGGTCGGAATCAGCAACTCCAATATTTGCACCGTCAAACATTCTGGGGTGCAATTTTGTCGAACTGTGGGTTATTGGAGAAAGAAATAGTGTTAATGGAGATCTAACAAGATTGTAGTGTTCAACACCTCTCGCACTTGAAACCTGCTAAAGTATTAATTACAATTGCAGCCACGGAGACCAGGTGCGATATTATATGCACTCCTATTCATATTTTGCGACAAAGGAATAGAAAAATGACACTCGCAGCGGCAGTGGCGATTGTCAAAAAAACGGAGTGTGATAAATTAAAACAACACGTTAGTTTTAAGGTTTAAGAAACATAGAATAAATATGCCCGATCCTCGTTCATTAATAGAAGATGCAGAGAAATTACTCAAGCCCCAAACAGGATTCTTTCTGTTTATATCAGGTTCGTCCCCCTCCTTGAGAAAGGAGGAAGCTACTGATTTGTTAGTGACTGCTGCTAATCAATATCGATTGCTTAAGGATTTTGACAACGCCGGTGCTCAATTTGTTAGAGCTGCTGATATTCAACTGTCATTATCTAATCACAATGATGCAGCTAATCATCTAATTGAAGCTTACAAGTGTTATAAAGGTGTTTCTCCCACCGATGCTATCGATGCCTTAGTTAGGGCTATTCATATATTTTTAACCCAGAATGGACAATTCAGAAGAGCCGCTAATTTCGAAATGGACTTGGGGGAACTTTATGAATCCGTTGGTGATACTGAAAATGCCACAAAGAGTTATGAACAAGCTGGGGATTATTTCACAACCGATCATGCTGAAGCTTTAGCCAATAAATCGTTTTTGAAATGTGCTGATTTGTGTGCTAGTTCTGGTAATTTCAAAAAGGCCATTACCTTATATGATACAATTATTAAACAGCTGGTGGGTAACAATTTAACAAGGTGGAGTTTGAAGGATTATTTCTTGAAGGTTATTTTGTGTGTGTTGTGTACTGATGATATAATTGAGGCACAAAAGAGAAATCAGAACTATTTAATTGACGACCCCAATTGGAATCAAACAAGGGAATATAAATTGGTTGAAGGAATCCTTGAAACAATCGATAAAGGCGATGTTGAGGGTTATTCAGATAAAGTGTTTGAATATGATCAATTCTCCAAGCTTGACAAGTTGAAAACTCAATTGTTGTTGAAAATTAAAACGTCGGTAGTCGATAAAGATGAAGATGATTTATTATAAGGGTCTATTTATAATACAAATATAATAATATTAAACGATAAATCTACTTAGTCTCTTCCCTTTTAAACAATTCTCCAAATGTAGGCACAGAATATTTTGCATAGTTACTAGATGTCCATCTTCGAAGATCTTTACCCCATTTAACAAGGATAATGAAACTTCCATTGATAAGAACGGCCAACATGAACATCAACCAAGTGGTCAACTTTAACCCACATCCTTCCAACCATGGCATAAATGCAAAGCAAAATATCATTCCAATCATATTTCTAATGAATAAAATAAGCACAATACATTCACTTGCTAACTTGTGGTAACAATCAACAGCATACGTTAAACAAATGGAACCAGTAGAACCCATAGCGAAACCCAAAAACCCTTGACCAACAACAACAGAAATCGCCCAATGAGCTTCATAAGCCGACCCCAACCCATAGGCTAACAACCCAGCAGCATTGATAATTGTAGGTACGATCATACTATACAATCTAAATTCTGGTTCCAAAATCCCGTTATTGCGTTGTGCCAATTTGATAGTGGAATAATCAACAAAGTAGCCTCCATAAATCATTCCAAAAACACACCCACCGAATGCTCCCAAGTTAGTTAACCCTACTCCATTAGCGTTGAAATTGTAAGGAGCAGACCCATAAATTTGACCTTGGGAGTTACCAATCAATGATAACCACATCATTTGTGCTCCATAGATCAAACCTCCCCATATGACTGCAGGGAAAGTTATCAAGAAGAAAGGTCTATAGAAAATGCATAACCATGATCTGGTGTCGTTATAACGAGTGTGAATTAAACTCATACGTTGTTTATAGGTAAGCTTTGGGGGCGATTCGTCAGTTGAATCATGATCTTCAGATCCAACTTCTTTGGTAATCAGGGTAATTTCCCTGATGGAAGCTTTTGGTGATATCGTCTGTAAAAGTATTTCTTTTTCGAACGCATCCTCAGCTTCACCATCTCTTCTGAAGGAAGTTTCTTCCAAAGTGAATAAAAAGTATACGAAAATAATAACATAGACTATAATTTGTATGTAGTAACACCATCTCCAACCAATACCATCTACCACATATCCGGCAGCTACTGGGCCTAAGTAACTACCTGCATAAAGAGCAAGAATTACTAACCCAAAAGCAGTTGATCTTTCATGTTGGAAGTAAATATCAGTTGATGTGATTTCAGCCAACGAATCAACTGGAGCAGCAGCAAATCCAGTAAATGCCTGAAATAAATAAATGTTACCAATACTTTTAGCTTTGGCACCTAATACACAACCAATTATCCCAATGATAGTACACGACAAATATGTGAATCTTTTCCCAAGTTTTAAAGCTGTAGGTTGAACTATTAATACCCCTAACCCAAGAAACAAGAAACAAAGAGCAACACTAATACCTAATTCGTCGTAGGTACATCCTAAGTCTTCAACCCATATAGTAAACAATGGACCATAGAAGTTAGTAGTAACAGCAAACATAAAGCACCATATCCATACTAAGAAGAACTGAAAATTCTTTTTGAATCTAGTCCATCGTAAAGGATCATTGATATCGGAAGTGGGTTGAGGTTGTAAAATGATATCATCAGATTCACTGTTTTTTTTCACATTTAAATTACCCAGGATATCAATAAGTTGGATAGTCCCGGGAACAAAGTCCCGCTCAGAGATGTTATATTGTTTTGAATCAGACATAACTTGTAAAACGATGTTTGATTTGATGCCAAAAAACCCAAACACTTTCCAAAAATGTTTATATTTATAGATCAGGTAGAGCTTAGACGGGGCAACGGCTGATTTTGCTCATCAAACTCTAATCATGCCAAGACAACAGCCGCAGGGCTGTATCTATGAAATTAACGGGAATTCTTGCTGATTGTACCGGTCATTTTACCTTTGTGGGGAAGAGTTTGCCCATATGAGTTTTTCCCGCTAAGCTTTTAAATTGCGCTTTCTATTGTTGGGACATGATAATGGAGAGCTGGCAAAACTAAAATAAAATTGAAATTGCGAGAATCAATAAACTGGACCAAAGAGAACAGGAAGTCGGTTGATTACAACTCTATATCAATTTACCGTACTACCCAAGTCCAGAAGAAATTTTATTTACTATGATACAAATAAACTATATCTGTTAGTTCTTTTTAAAGTTCGCTTCAGTTGCATTGTTGCCATTATCAATATATGCAAGTTTACTTATCTTTCACTAAGGATTCATCCGAGTCCAACCGATCATGTGTCAAGGATCTAAAAGTGAACAACAGAAACGAAAATAACGTTATAAACACCTTTAATTCCAGCAAGCCAGTATTTCTGGTGTCCAACACTCAATGTCGACAATAGATTTGCAGGACACATAGGCAACACTATACTCAAATTAAGTTAAATTGTAGTTTTTATAACCCCCTTCAACGAATTGATTTCATACAATGCAAATTGTTTTATCTATTCAATTTAGAACAATCGAGGCGGGGCTCTTATTCGTCTTATCAATTACCGAAATTGGTAGGTCATAGCGGCGATAAGAAATCTGCATCGCCAAAGACCAAGACCACATTCTAGTTTTACAACAATTACTTTTATATAATTAAATAAGCATTAAAAACTATAAAAATGTTGTATGGAAAAAAGACAATAAACTAAAAAAATATTACGAAACTACTCAGCACTTTTCTTTTTGAATACATCATAAAGTGGATCTGATTCTTTTTCATAACGAGCCGCCGTAGCCCTTCTAAAATTCTTACCCCACTTAATGAAAACAAACGCACCTCCATTGACGAGGATTGAGAAGCCAAACAATATCCAAGTAGTTACATCTAAACCAGCAGCGTCTAACCATGGGATGAACACAAAACAAAAGACCATACCAATCATATTTCTGATAAATAACATAAGCACAATACATTCACTAGCTAACTTGTGATAACAATCAACAGCATAGGTTAAACAAATCCCACCAGTAGAACCCATAGCGAAACCCAAGAAACCTTGACCAAGTATAACTGAGATCGCCCAATGTTTTTTGTAGTATGATCCCAATCCATAAGCCAATAATCCAGCAGCATTGATAATCATAGGTACAACCATACTATACAATCTAAATTCTGGTTCCAAAACCCCATGATTGCGTCTTGCCAATTTCACACTGGTGTAATCAACCAAAAGACCCCCGTAAAGCATTCCACAAACAGCACCTGAAAAAGCTCCTAAATTGGTCAAACCGATGCTATTAACGCTGAAGCCATAAGGTTCAGTACCATAGATTCTACTCACAGTGTTCACAATAAATGCAAACCACAACATTAAAAAGCCATAAACACAACCTCCCCATACGACTGCTGGATAACGTATCATCAAAAATGGTCTGTAGAAAATACGGAACCAAGTTCTGGTATCGTTAGTTTCAAGATGAATCAACTTCATCCGTTGTTTGTATGTAAGTTTGGGGGGTGATTCATTAGTAGAATTAACGTCTTCAGCTTCAACATTTTCAACATTTTCTTCTATACCATCTTCCTTCTTAACCAGACCAGTTCTCAGAAGTTCAGGAACCATGGATTCAAGAATAATTTCCTTTTCAAATTCATCTTCAGCTTTGTTATCTCTTCTGAATGAAGTTTCTTCCAATATGAATAAGTACAATAAGAAAATAACCACGTAGATTACAATTTGGATGTAATAACACCATCTCCAACCAAGACTGTCCGAGATATAACCAGCAGCCACCGGTCCTAACAAACATCCAGCATAAAGGGAAAGAATTACCATTGCAAAAGCAGTTGCTCTTTGATTTTGGAAATACATATCTGTGGTGGTAAGCTCAGCTAATGTGTCAACAGGTGCAGCAGCAAGCCCGATAAATATTTGGTAGACGTAAAAATAATAAACATTAGTGGAGAAAGAACCAACAATACATCCAACAATCCCTATAAGTGTACAAGTCAAATAAGTGACTCTTTTCCCAAGTTTCAATGCGGTAGGTTGAACAATTGTGATACCAGTTCCAAGGAATAAATAAATGAGAGCAACACCAGTAGTCAATTCACCATAAGTGGTATTCAATTCCACGACCCAAATACCGAATAGAGGACCGTAGAATGCACTAGAAGCAGCAAACAAGAAGCACCAAAGCCAAACTAAAAAGAATTGGAAGTGCTTCTTCCTTTTACTCCATAGTAATGGGTCATTGATATTGTCGGAGGGTTGTGGTTGCAAAATAATACTGCTATTATCACTATCCTTCTTGACATTTAAAGTACCAAGAACATCAACAAGTTGAACAGTGCCCGGAACAATATCTGGCACGTTGGGTGAAGGTTGTTTTTCTATATCAGCCATGGCTTAGTTAAAGTTGAGTTCTGGTCGACTTCTGGATTAATTGAATGTCATATCTTTACTCATATTTATACTTACTGGATGTGGGGTTTAGGATGTCCGGCGGTAAAAGGAGGTTCTTAGTCGTCTAAAACAACCTTTGAATAATATACCATAAAAGGAAAAAATTGCGAATATCTAATCGCAATCGATCCTTTTTTGTGACGTCAGGATCCTTTGAAGGAATATCATTGTAAGATATAGGCTAGCTCTTCACCATTGTTCTAGAGATAACAGTGTACCCCTGAGATAAGATAACTAATCTAATCTTTCTATATAGTTATCAAATTGGCATGTACCTGCCAATATAAGAATTTCGCGCTAAGTTTTAAACTCCGCTTTTCTATTGTTGGGATATTGCGAAGACCTGCAGAATTACTTAAATAATTCTAGAATCAAGAAATGGGTCCTATACAGACGAAGTTACGCAAATCTATACAAGCTTACCGTATAAGTGAGTTGTAGAAGGATTGTGGTTTTCTAGGCGCCATTCCGTCTGTACTAACATTGTTTAATCGTCTAGTATATAATATCACAAAATATAGGTATCGATTTAACCGGAATCCAAATCGGGACTGCTACGAATATAATAAACAAGGATGTTTGTTATCATTTAAACTATAATTAAACATAATAAACAAATACAAAGAGTTATTCGTAAAGGTAATATTTAGAATAATAAAAAGGTGGGAATCCCTTTTCGTAGGTATTCTTTTAATCAATGCTTCGTTGTTGAAGCCGGCCCACTATTAACTAACTTGAATTAACCATCAAATTCAAACCAGTCGTAACCTTCTTGCATAAAATTTCACCAATCCAAGAGAAATAACATATAATACAAGCAATTATCTATCATATGTTTGTTGGTTCTTTTAATTTAACCGCAATTGCATTGTTGTCATTGTCAATACACGTAAATTTTCGTATCTTTATATCTCACTTCGTCAGAGTCAAACCGAATATCCGCCAAGAATCTGAAAAATTCAACATTAGAAAGCAAAGCAGCGTGTTAAACATCGTTGAGATACATTCAACAGACCTGAACACCCTTACACATTTTCGACAGTAAAGGAAAATATATTTCCGTAAGATATAGCTAAACTAATGACTACCACATTTTGAGTTCTTGATTTTTGGTCAAGCGCTAGTTTATATTGGATGGTTTTAAGGCTATCTTTTTAGATTGGACTGGAGTCTCAAGCTTCCATGGTGCTAGTATATATTAATGTTATTAAGCTTGTTGCTGATTATTTAAGTTTCAATTCCACCAAGGATGGAATTTCTAAAAAGATCGATGAAATAGCAGAGTTCTGTCCATCATCTGTCCATCATCTTTAGATTATTTCCCATTCAGGTGTTTATAGTTCTGATAAATTATGGAGGATATTATGTTAACCATAATAGCATCCAACATCTTCCAGTCCGGTCTAAACGAACATTTTAATTCCAAGGATGTAGATCAAATTTATCATTTATTAGAATTTTAACTCGTATAGTTAATAGAGTCAACGTAGAAACAAGGAAATAAGCACATGATCCAGCACTTTTTCCCATTACACCCAATGAATAGACATTCTACTTGTTCTTCTTATTTAAGGGGTAAGCTATACTCCAAAACAACAACGCCCAGGGATTATTATATGGTCTGAAAATGAACCAGCTGCAAAATTGAATTTGGAACCAACTGCCCAAAGCCCGAGAAATCGAAAGTTCACCATTTCACTTTGATCATGTACTTTACCATTAATTAAAGTAAATTTAGTTCATATATATCTCTATTGATATCCTTAAGTCGCAACTCCATCCATCACTTCCAATATACTGTTTCGTCAAATATTAAACCTTAGACTTGTCTGGAGATTCTGGCGTAGGGCACCCATAAAGTCCCAGTATCAATTAATTCAATTAAAATTGGTACATAATTGAGGATGTCTTTAAAATAATAGCTATACACTGTCTTCCAATTCTCGCATCGGGAACATGGATTAATTGTAGTTCTGAAAGGTGTACTTGATGATTTAATATCGGCTTCCAGGTACTTGAGTGGATTCCACTCATTCAATGTTCATACATACTGAATTACATAACTCAGTAAGATATAATCTCCTTTTGGAAAAAGACGATTGCTTTCATGCAATGCAAACTGCTTTATCTAATCTATATAGAACAATTGAGGCAGAACACCATTAACTACATCATATGAAGTTATTACTTAGCGATAACAAAGCCCAAATAATTGGCATTACCAAAGTCTAATTGTCATTCAATTTTTATTTTACAAATTCTTCTTTTATATAATTAAATAGGTATTAAAACAATAAGAATAGGAAAGAAGAAAACAAACTAAAAAAAATAAACCAAACTAGGGAAGATTTTTCTTTTTAAATACATCATATAGAGGATCTGATTCTTTTTCATAGCGTGCTGCAGTCATACCCCTAAACTTTTTACCCCACTTAATAAAAACAAACGCACCTCCATTGACGAGAAGTGAGAAGCCAAACAATATCCAAGTAGTTATGTCTAAACCAGCGGCGTCTAACCATGGCGTAAATACGAAACAAAAGACCATACCAATCATATTTCTGATAAATAACATGACCACGATACTCTCACTAGCTAACTTGTGATAACAATCAACAGCATATGTTAAAGAAATCGATCCAATAGAACCCATAGCGAAACCCAAAGATCCTTGACCGACTACAACTGAGATCGCCCAATGTATTTTGTAGTATGATCCCAATCCATAAGCCAATAATCCAATAGCATTGATAACCATAGGTACAAGCATACTATACAATCTGAATTCAGGTTCCAAAACCCCCCGATTGTGTCTTGCCAATTTTATACTGGTATAATCAACCAAAAGACCCCCGTAAAGCATTCCACAAACAGCACCCGCGAAAGCACCTAGATTGGTCAACCCGACACCATTAACACTGAAGCTATAAGGTTGCTCACCATATATTCTACTCAAGGTGGTAGCGATAAATGCAAACCACAACATTAAAAAACCATAAACACAGCCTGCCCAAACCACCGCTGGATAACGTATCATCAAAAATGGTCTGTAGAAAATACGGAACCAACTTCTAGTATCGTTAGTTTCAAGATGAATCAACTTCATCCGTTGCTTGTATGTAAGTCTGGGGATTGATTCTTCCTTACAAAGTAAGCCGGTATGTTCAACATTTTCATTGATACTGCCTTCCTTCTTAACTAGATCAGGCCTCAGAAGTTCAGCAATCATGGATTCAAGAATCATTTCCTTTTCATATTTATCTCTAGCTTTATTATCTCTTCTGAACGAAGTTTCTTCCAATATGAATAAATACAGCGTGAATATGACCATATACATTATAGCTTGGATATAGAAACACCATCTCCAACCAATACCGTCTGAGATGTAACCAGCAGCAACTGGTCCTAATAAACATCCAGCATAAAGGGAAAGGATGACCAACCCAAAAGCTGTGGCTCTTTGATTTTGGAAATACATATCTGTGGTGGTAAGCTCAGCTAATGTGTCAACAGGTGCAGCAGCAAGCCCGATAAATATTTGGAAGATATAGAAATAATAAACATTAGTGGAGAGGGAACCAACAATACATCCAACAATCCCTAGAAGTGTACATGCCAAATAAGTGAATCTTTTCCCAAGTTTCAATGCCGTAGGTTGAACAATTGTGATACCAATTCCAAGGAATAAATAAATGAGAGCAACACCAGTCGTCAATTCACCATAAGTGGTATTCAATTCCACGACCCAAATACCGAATAGAGGACCGTAGAATGCACTAGAAGCAGCAAACAAGAAGCACCAAAGCCAAACTAAAAAGAATTGGAAGTGCTTCTTCCTTTTACTCCATAGTAATGGGTCATTGATATTGTTGGAAGGTTGTGGTTGCAAAATAATACTGCTATTATCAATATCCTTCTTGACATTTAAAGTACCGAGAACATCAACAAGTTGAACAGTGCCCGGAACAATACCCGACTGGCCGACTGTGTATTGTTTTTCAATATCAGACATGACTTTGGTTAAAGCTGAGTTCTGGTTTAAGTGAACATCCTATATCCCCTGATATTTATACCTACTAGAGGTGGGGATTGGGAGATGCACAGCGGTAAAGAGATCTTCTCAGTCGTCTAAGACTACCATAAAAGGAAAAAAAATCGAATATCTGACCGTAATCACTTTTTTGGAAGCCCTGGTCCTTTCAAACAACCATCTTGTAAGATCTAGCCTGTCCTGTCACCATAGATCTAGCGATAGTTGTGCTAATTTCCTTTTGAGCCAAGATAACCAATGTAATCTTTGTCATAATATATCAAAGAATTATACTTCTCTTTTCTATTGTTGGATATTGCCGGGATCTGCAGAACTACTTAAAGTTTTATACTCAATAAATTGGACAAAGAGAACGAGGTAGTTACTTTTGATTTTCGAGGTACAAATCTATACCAGTCTACCATACAACCGAGCTATAAAACACCTTTTATGTGTTACAATGCAAGTAAGTATTTAGTATATGTTCCTGCCCTGTAGTTTATGTCCATCAAACACATCAATACATCCCAAATATACCTATACATCCTTTGTCACAGTCATCATCTTCGTTAGAAATATACGAGAGGGAGAACAAACGAGAAGGCGGGAATTTATGTTGCTAATTCCTTTTTAATTTAGCCGAACTTGAATTTTTGTCGTTAACTGCAAATTCTCTTATTCTTATCTGAATCATCTCACCCCATCCGATTATCTGCAAAATTAATAATCAACACTAGCAAACAAAATCTTATAGTGTTAAACAATGTTGATTAGGTACATACAGAAGACTAGGATTTATGGAACCCATTACACGCTGTAGACAGTAAAGATGAGCGATTTTCCAGTGGCCAGTCCCTAATTAGGCACAATAGATTTAAAGTTACGGGCAATAGCCGCTGTGAATAACGTAAGCCCTGAGAATTACTTGGCTATCCAATCAAACGCTGTTTCCTTGAACCGAATGCCCAGTAATATATAGGATTTAAATGTACTGGAATACACGACTTTGTGATGGGTGTTTATCTCTGATTATGAATTATCAGCGTCTATCTTGAACTACTGACTAAGCACTTCCATATTTGGAAAGAGACATAAACGATTGATTTCATAAAAACACAATAGCAGTGTTTCTAACTTGAAACAATAGAATGGGAGTCGAGACAAGAAGCCCAAGTAACATGTAGTACAAAAGTCCAAGTGATACTATAGTTTTACAAATTCTTCTTTTCTATTATATTTAAATTATACAAATTAATAATTCCTTATACTGGTTTCCCACCAATAAACTCACTCCATCTTTTAACTGAGTCAGGGACAACCACTTTATGAGGCACCTCAACAAATGGCAACATATGAGCCACATTCTTCTTCAAACATTCAGCAAACAACAACGAGGTATTTGGTTCATTGAACAATGGGATACCAAAATCAATAGCATTTCTTCTCATGACATAATCCTGGTCGAGCAAATGTTCAGCTCTTGCCCTTGCCAAATTGAAAACTCCTCCAATTTGTTTATCTTGGAAAATCTCCCTTAATGCTCTCTTATCAGTCTTTGGGAATTCAATAACTTCAATTTCTTCAGTTATATATTGACCCAAGTAGCTAGCGACATCTTCACTGGCAGTGTAGATCTTATAACCTAATCCAGTCAAAGTCTTGGCGACATTTCCCAATTTATCATTGGTTAAATCACCTCCAAATAATAATCCTTGACCTGGTTGAGGTACATTGAAGTTCATGGTAGATTGGATAGTTGTCCAATATGCTTCATGTATATCACGACCAAAACAAGCGACTTCACCAGTCAGGGCCATTTCCACACCAAGGAAAGGATCAGCACCGGCTAATCTTGTAAATGAGAATTGTGGGACTTTAATAGCAACACGATCATAACGGTCAGACATAAGATCAATTGGAGCAGGAACATTTTCCTTAAGAAGAGCCTTGGTTGCAACATCGATGAAATTTACACCAAGGACTTTAGAAACAAATGGGAAGGAACGAGAAGCTCTAATATTACATTCAATAACTTTCAATTCACATTCAGAATCATCTAATGTTCCATTTTGATCATTCATAATGATTTGCATATTGAACGGTCCTGTAATTTTCCACGCTACTGCAACTTTATCGGCAATTGTCTTTAATCTAGTTAAAATAATAGGGGATAAGTTTTGTGGAGGAAGTACTAAAGTGGCATCACCAGAATGAACTCCGGCATTTTCAACATGTTCACTAACAGCATGAACCAAAACTTCACCTTCACTGGCAACAGCATCGATATCAATTTCTTTAGCTCCTTGAATAAATTTAGAAATAACAACAGGATGGTCACGAGACACTTTGGCAGCGTTGGATAATTTAGAATCAAGTTCATTTTGGTTATTAATAACACTCATGGCAGCACCAGAAAGGACATATGAAGGACGAACCAAAACTGGATAGCCTACTTCATTAGCAAATTGTTCAGCTTCAGCAATAGAGGTAAGTTCCTTCCATTGTGGTTGATCGACCCCAATGGAATCTAAAATTTGGGAGAATTTATGACGATCTTCTGCCTTATCAATATCTTCAGGGTTGGTTCCTAATACGGTACAACCTTCATGCTGTAATTGTAATGCAATATTTTGGGGAAGTTGACCACCAACGGAAACAACAACACCCTGAGAATTTTCCAATTCATAAATATCCAATACTCTTTCCAAGGATAATTCTTCGAAATATAATCTATCAACTTCATCGAAATCAGTAGAGACTGTTTCTGGGTTATAGTTAATCATGATTGTTTTATGTCCAGATTCACGTAAAGCTCTTGTGGTAGAGACTGCACACCAATCAAATTCAACCGAGGATCCAATTCTATAAACTCCTGAACCTAACACCATAGTACCATTTTCATTGAATTCAACATCAGAACTAGTGGCATTATAAGTGGTATATAAATAATTAGTATTTGCAGGGAATTCAGCAGCTAAAGTATCAATCTTCTTAACAAATGGAACAATTCCAAACAGTTTTCTTACTTTACGAACTTCTAATTCATGGGCATTGACACATAATCCAATTTGTTTATCAGAAAACCCTAATTTCTTAGCTCTAGTCATTAAATCAAAGTTAATATTTTCTAAAGTAGTTGCGGCTTCTAATTCACGATACATATTAACAATATTCATTAATTTATGCAAAAACCATTTGTCAATCTTGGTTAATTCCCAAACTTGATCCACTGTATAATTTTCATGTAATAAAGCTTGTCCAACAGCCAACCATCTACGATCGGTAGGATTAGCCAAAGTTTCATCCAAATTTTCAAAATGGTCTCCTTGGAATCCAATATAACTTGGATCAATTTGACGAATAGCCTTTTGGAATGATTCTTCGAAATTACGACCAATAGCCATAACTTCACCAACTGATTTCATAGCTGACCCAATATCACGTTTAACATGTTGAAATTTGGATAAATCCCAACGTGGAATTTTGGTCACCATATAATCTAAGGATGGTTCGAAATTAGCACTTGTGGTTTTAGTAACTGGGTTTGGTAATTCAGGCAAGGTATGACCAAGGGCGATTTTAGCGGCTGTGTATGCTAATGGATATCCAGTGGCTTTAGAGGCTAAAGCTGAGGATCTAGATAATCTGGCATTAACTTCAATAACCCGGAAATCTAATCCATCTGGTTGTAAGGCATATTGAACATTACATTCACCAACCACACCTAAATGTCTAATAATTTTAATAGCAGCACTTCTTAACATATGATATTCTTCATCAGATAAGGTTTGAGAAGGAGCAACCACAATAGAATCACCGGTATGGATACCCAATGGGTCGAAATTTTCCATATTACATACAGTAATACAATTATCAACTCTATCTCTAACAACTTCGTATTCAACTTCTTTCCAACCTTTCAAGGATTTTTCAACAAGAATTTGTGGAGCCAAGGATAAAGATTGAGATGCTAAATTTTTCAATTCAAGTTCATCATTTGCAAATCCTGAACCTAACCCACCAAGAGAATATGCCGATCTAACAATAATAGGATATCCGATTTCCTTGGCAGCAGCAAGAGCATCATCAACAGTTTCGACGGCAATTGATTCAGCAATTGGAATGTTAATTTCTTTAAGTGCAGTGGCGAACAAATCACGATCTTCTGAAGTTTCAAGTGTAGAGATTGGGGTACCTAAAACTTTAACTCCATATCTATCAAACACCCCCATTTTATCTAATTTGACACCAACATTCAACCCAGTTTGACCACCAAAAGTTAACAAAATCCCATCAGGACGTTCTCTTTCAATAATATAAGTTATATATTCCGGTGTAACTGGTAAATAGTAAATTTCATCGGCTAAGTTATGTGATGTTTGATTAGTAGCAATATTAGGATTAATTAAGATTGATTTCTTGTCAGCTTCACGAAGGGCTTTGATAGCTTGTGAACCAGAATAATCGAATTCACCAGCTTGACCAATAGAAAGACCCCCTGATCCAATAACTAAAACCTTACTGACATCAACTAATTTATGAGCGTTATCATCAGTGAATTTCTTTAATAAATCACCTCCAGCATATTTCAATTGACGGAGTGACGATGTAACTGAGAATGTTCTTCTAAGCAAATTAGAAGAAGATAAACGAGATATCGCCTTTATGTTCATCGATATCATTGTGAAAATCAAAAACTCTAAAGCTATATAACTAAAGAAGAAGAAGAAGAAAAGAAGAAAAATAAGATTAATTAGAATTGATGAAAAATTTTATCTGTAACCCAATTAGGCAATGACTCAGAAAATTAACCGCGTTGTAAAATCAGTAAATTATTACCCGGATTAAAGGCCCATGATTGTGAAAATTTTTTTCTAATTGGATGATGACGAGTACTGTTACCCGGAAATAAGGAATGAATCAAGGTTGCTACCAGTTGTACAACCAATGTCATCTCCCATCATTAGAAATCATGTAGATTAATCAAGGAATTATAGGCCTTTAATTAAGTTAAAGTTAATGTGCTTGTTTGATGTCAAAAAGAAGGTTCAAGTGCAAGGAAGAAATTACTGGCATATTTTAGAAAAGATTTGACGTCTTCATGTTTTGAACCACGGTGTATTGCACAATCTGGGAACAATACAGACATTTCTATTGACCCTAAATCAAACATAGCCTGGATTACTTAATATTGATCCTGATTTTATTTTGGGCATTTTAATGTTCTAGACGAATAAAAATGTAAATGTTTACCAATTTTACTGAAAAGTTGCGAAAATAGTAAGTGCTCAAAATTTACGAGCCACAGGGAAATTAATATCCATTGCGCCTTGGTACAAACAATAGAATCGGTATTAAATCCATCATAGCAATCTTACACGGGGAAAGAAGGTGGGTTAGCCAAATGCATTAGGTTCTCGGAGGGGTTTAGAGACAATAGAACTGAGGAGAAACAGGACAATAATAGTTACGGTACTTTTGTCTATAATTCTGCAGTTTCAGTAGAATTTAAGCTAGGAATGACCAATGTCTGAAACAGGAATGCATTCCTTCGATCCTGTAAAGATGCAAGAAGAGTTAAAAAAGATCTCCTTGGAAACAAAATCAGTTCTTGAGAATGCCTGGCGCATATTTTCTTTTTTTTTTTCTTATCAAAGAAAATTGAAAAATTAAATTAAAAATTAAATTAATTGTTCTCAAGCATAATGGAGAACAAACAAACAATCCACTTACGCAAACAACCAAGTTTCTTATTGGTGGATAAGACTCCTCATTTATTAAGAAACTATAGTTTGCAATTTAAACTTGCCAAGAGAAAGAAATCTTTAAAGTTTTAGAGAAACAATCACGTGTATGTATTTCATATTGCAGCCAGGGATAGCCCGATAGACAAAAATAAACTTTTTCAATTTTGTGGCTTTTCGCTATTTCCTTCCCCTTTAAAAAGCGACTCGATTTGCCTAGCATAAATTTTTATTCAGATATTTCAAAGATTTACTAAAACTGCCTCATTATTCACATCTTCGCCTCGTAACTTCACAGTAGATGTCGTTCACTAATCGTGGCGGTATACCCATTGGTGGTGCGTCGTCATCTACCCAACCACCTTCATCTGAAGCAAACACACCAATATTTCTGAAGCCACAATTTTTGAATAGTACTACCGATACCGGTGATCTAGAATCACAGCAACAACTGCCCTTGACATCGGCACGTAAATTCTCATTAAGTGAAGCATTCAATTCAAATCCATTTGATTTTGGTGGTAGAAGTTATGTTAGTATGAGTCATAGGTCCCCATATGTTAATAACAGCAATAGTCCATTTGTTAATACTGGTGATGATGTTCATGAGCAGAGTGCAATTTTATCCAATATAGCGGTTATGGGGAGTGATGGTGATGTAGAATCTGCTTTGGAAGTAGAAGATGAATATATTACTCATTCTACAAGTATACCAACACCAATAGGAGGGAAAATCACCCCACAACAACATCAAAGACAGCAGCAACTACAGCAACAATTTCTAGTTTCAAACGAATCATTACCGTTAATATCAAACACAGCAAAATATACTGACGAACCACCTTCCCCTCATCCAGACCTTGAAATGCATCTAAACATCCGAGATAAACTCCACCATTCCGAGAAACCACCAGTACCAAGCAAACTTCATCAATATTTAGTTAAACCTGTAGGATACCTTCCGGCGGTATTTCTCGGGACTTTGCTTAATATTTTGGATGGTCTTTCTTACGGGATGATTATGTTTCCTATAGGTGAAGCTGTATTTTCAAGTTTAGCTCCTACTGGATTATCAATGTTTTATATGTCATGTATTGTTTCACAGTTAATTTATTCCCTTGGTGGATCTGCATTCAAGACTGGTATAGGGTCAGAAATGATTGAAGTTACTCCATTTTTCCATACTATGGCCCTTAGTATAGCCAATTTAATGACTGGAGAATCCGACGATGCAATTATAGCCACTACTATAACTACCTATGCTATCAGTTCCTTGGTTACTGGGACAGTTTTCTATATATTGGGGAAATGTAATTTAGGTGTTCTTGTGGGGTTTTTCCCCAGACATATTTTGGTTGGATGTATTGGAGGTGTGGGTTATTTCTTAGTTGTCACTGGAATTGAAGTATCTTCAAGATTAGAAGGTGGATTACAATATAATTGGGATACATTCAACTTTTTATTTCATTCTTCACTTTGGCAATGGACTACCCCATTATTCCTTACGTTGTTACTTATTTTACTTCAACATAGAGTTCATAATACTATGCTTGTGCCAGCATATTTCATTTTAGTATTTATAATATTCCATCTTGTTGTTCTTGTTGTTCCTTCTTGGAATTTGAACCTTGCAAGAGATTCTGGTTGGATTTTCCCGTTAGTCGAGGGGAATGAACCATGGTATAACTTTTATACCCTTTATAAATTCCCATTGGTTGATTGGTATTGTATTATCAAACAAATCCCTACTATGCTTGCCCTTACATTTTTTGGAATTCTTCACGTGCCTATAAATGTACCAGCATTAGCTGTCACATTGGGTATGGATACAGTTGATGTAAATCGGGAATTAGTAGCTCATGGTTATTCTAATTTTATTTCCGGATTAATGGGATCGATTCAAAATTATTTGGTTTATACTAATTCGGTCTTATTTATTCGGGCTGGTGCTGGAACCGAAGATCGGATTGCTGGAGTTCTATTGGCATTTGCTACGATTGGAGTTATGGTTGTTGGTCCGGTTGTAATTGGATATATCCCAGTATGTGTTGTAGGAGCATTGATCTTTTTGTTAGGATATGAATTACTTAAAGAGGCCGTTTATGATACATATGGAAGACTTCGTATTATTGAATATTCCACGATTCTTATAATTGTGATAACTATGGGGGTGGTTGATTTTGTGGCTGGTATCCTCGTGGGGATCCTTCTTGCATGTTTACTGTTTGTTGTTGAAGCAGGTAGATCACCGGTAGTATCTGGGGTATATTCAGGAAGTGTAGCCCGATCTACAGTATTAAGACATCCAAAACAACAAGAGTTTTTGAAGGATGTAGGTGATCAAATATGTATTGTTAAATTACAAGGAACGATTTTCTTTGGATCAATTGGAGGAGTTGAAACTAAAATTAGAACTAAATTCACAGCAGATCAATTTTCAAATAATCCTTTAAAATATCTTATTCTTGATATGAAGGATGTTCTTTCCATAGATTTCAGTGCATCTGAGGGGTTTAGAAGAGTATTGAATTTAGCAGATCAATTTGGAACTAAGTTGATTATAAGTTCAGTTGAAGAAGATGGTGATATGGTACGAGGATTACGAGATGCTGGATTATTTGATAGTGAACCTCGAGTGATTTTATTTAGTTCCTTGAATTATGCTTTGGAATGGTGTGAAAATTGCTTTTTAAAGACATATAGACGTATAAAGACCAATTCAGTACAAGCAGCAGCTACCAATAGTACTGGTTCTACAAGTCCTAGTAGACTTATTCCACCTAAACCATCCATTCCAAAATACCCAATTGGAACACCCCGAACCACCCAAATTTTCCATGCCGCTACGAAAACCCTAAACGAAAGTCCCAAACCATCATCTTTATCCAAAAAGCCACAACCACTTCCTTTATTAATGATAACTTTCCATTTGTTATCTGAACAACTGGAACAATTCTGGACTCCCTTAGCATCGTGTTTCATCAAGGAAACCATCCCGAAAGATTATACATTTTATGATACTTCAACATCACTGCCTCAATTTTTCCTTGTTGAAACTGGATTAATTCGATCAGTTATTATGTTTGAAAATGAAGGTAGAAGTTTACATAGTAGTATTTTACCACTTGTTGCATTTGGTGATATGACTGATGTTAAGAAATTTAGAAGATGTGTATATACTACAGTATCAGAATCAGTTGTTTGGAGGTTAGATATGGAAAAATTAAAATCAATTGATCAAGATGTTGTTAATGAATTGTTAAGAATTGAAGGATTGTTGGTTAGAGAAAGATTTGATAGTATGACTGCAAATTTAATTATTTCTGGTTAAAAAGACAAAAATTAAATAGATTTATAGACAGTTTTTTTAAAAGAAATGTTTCTGCATGCTGGTTTATATTGTAATATATCTCTAAAGAGACGAAGAGTAAACTCTTTGTTCAGAAGATAGAAACGTGGGTGCTGCCAATGTGCTGTTGTTTTGTTCAAATTAAAATAAGGAGATTTTTTTGGCTGCTAATTTCGTACAACATGCGAAGCACTTTGCTTCTGCTTGGCAAGTTTCGCCAATAGTTTGAACCCGTGTTCTTAACTATTTCGATGTCCAATATATTAGTCGCATTCAAACGCGCCTTTTTTTGGTTCGACAGACCCGAACCTCATTTTTCATTGTTTTGGATTCTATTTCGTTAACTTCAATTCATAGCTAATATATTTATTATATTTCTTTTATATACATTTTTCATAGAGTTTATAAGGTTTTGTTTTATTAATGCGATAATTGTTATATAAGATACATAAATATCTTAAATTACTAGGACAGTTGTCTATTCTTTATATTGAAGATCAGACTTGTAATCAACCTTGAAATTATTTCTTAAAAGATTCTTCAATTCTTCATTTTCCTTTTGTATGTCTTCAAGTGATTTTTTCAATTGACTATTTTCACTTTGTAAGAAATCTTCAATAGCAACTAAAGCTTTGTTTTTTCTTTGTAATTCATCCATGGTAAGCACCTTTGGTTCTTCAACGTCTTCAACGTCTTCATATTCAGCATCGTGGTCGCTCATATTGGAAGTAAGTTACAATAGTATATAGTCGTAAGTTCAGGGAAATTCCTGTGGATTAGTTCAATGTCTAAATAACAAATACAGAGAAAAGAGGAAAAGAAAGAGATGGGTAGGGGATATTTTTGCATAATATATTTATGGGTTGATTTTTGAGGACCATCATTCAAAATCTGAAAATTGAAATTTCCTGCATATACGGGACAACAGCCGTTTGCGGGTTTGTTGGGATCCTCTGTGTTACAAGGCGCGATAAGCAACAAACACCAACAAAAGACGAGGGCAAATCTAAAGCAACACACATATAGACACCCACAGATAAAATAGCATATCATGGTTTCGTTCAAATATCTTGCATTAGTTTCCCTTATTGGTTCAGCGCATTCTTTATCGCTTCATTCAACATTTGGTTATTTTAATCAAGCCCTTGATCTTTTCCGGACTCAACCTGATCAATCATTCGTTAACATTGCCCCTCCAAATCATGATACTGAACCTATTCCTGGAGATTCACCTTTGGAAAAATGTGATGTTGCTGAAGTACAATTGTTAACTCTTGAAGAAATAAATTTACTTCCTAATCCGCCACAAGCTGGGGCTAATTTAACATTTACCGCCACAGGAATTGTCGGCAAGACAATTGAACCAGGTGCATATGTTGATGTTGATGTTAGGTACGGATTTATTAAATTAATCCATCAAACATTTGATTTGTGTGAAGAAATTGAAAAAGTGGATTTAGAATGTCCTATTAATAAAGGTACTCAAGTTATTACTAAAATTGTGGAAATTCCAGAAGAAGTTCCTCCAGGAAGATATATTGTTAATGCTAGAGCTTACACTAAGGATGATGAGTATATTACTTGTTTGACTGCAATCATTGATTTCCCTATTGTTAGATCTTGAGCTAAACAACTTAAGCGATAGCGAAAGTTGTTATATCTCTCTCCCAACTGAGTATTCTTGGTGTGCTTAATAGAAGGTGTCTGGGTGTTACAACTCTTTAAGAGTTTTCTATATACTAATGGTTTTCCATTCTTTTGTGATGATGATGTTTTTCCTCTGTTTAATAAAAGCATTTGTTTTTAGATAATACATATATAGATGTGTTACGTGTGCTATTTGTACTACATATATAGCTCATTTGCCAATTCTCAAGTAGTTAGGCTGTTGCATGTTGATGTGGTAAGGCGGGGTGGTACGAGTCTGAAGATCAAAACTTTTTTTTGATCTCGCAACAAATTTGCAAAGCCCTCTTCTTAGTTGTAACATTGTTTAGATATGATTGAATTTGAACAGTATTTTTCAATTCAAATCTTCTTTATCATCTTAAGGGAGACCTTAGAGACAGCTATTATCATATCTGTTCTCTTATCATTCATAAATCAAAGGTCCCACAAACAACAACCGGTAGTATCTACACCAGAAGATGTACCATCTCCTGCTCATACCCACTTAGAAAAAGTTCAACGTAAATTAAAACTTCAAGTTTGGGTAGGTGCCATTCTTGGTCTTGTTATTTGTTTTATAATTGGGTTGGTTTTCATTGTAAGTTTCTATTTTATAGGTAAAGATTATTGGGCATATACTGAACGAGTATGGGAAGGTGTTTTCTCACTTTTATCAAGTATAATTATTACCATTATGGGGATTAGTTTACTTCGAATCAACAAAGTTATGAAGATAAAATGGTGGATTAAACTAGGCGATGCTTATAAAGGTGATGTTAGTGAGGAAGGAGAAGAAGAAATTGCTAAATTAGGCGATGATTTAGAAGAGGATGATGATATTGCTGAAGGTAATGTAAATTACGGTGGTACAAGATCAAGCTCAGAGTCGGAAAATGTTCCATTGACAGGATCCAGTGGAGTCATGGAACAGCAACGCACTGGCGGTACTGCTGCTACTTCTGGTTCGCATACACACAAACAATCGTTTACAAAACGTTACTTTCTTGCTATTCTTCCCTTAGTAACCACACTCCGTGAAGGTCTCGAGGCGGTTGTTTTCGTAGGAGGGATAGGGATGTCCCAACCACCTTCATCACTCCCACTTGCGATTATTTCTGGTATTACATTGGGTCTGATTATAGGTTATATTCTTTATCGAGGTGGTAATAAGCTTTCCCTTCAATATTTCCTTATTTTCCTGACATGTTTTCTTTATATCGTCAGTGCTGGACTTATCTCACGTGGGGTATGGTTCTTGGAATTAGAAAGATATGTACGTGCATGTGGTGGATTAGATGTTAGTGAAACAGGAAGTGGACCTGGTAGTTATGATATCGCCACTAGTATATGGCATGTTAATTGTTGTAATGGGTTAACTGATGGTTGGTGGATGGTGGCCAACGCCCTTGTAGGATGGACTAATTCAGCTACTTATGGAAGTGTTTTTACTTATTGCATGTATTGGTTGTTTGTGATTGTTTGGTTAGAGGTTAAGTTGTATGAAGAAAGACATGGTGTTGTACCTTTTATACCTGTTAAATGGCAAATTAAAAGAATTAGAAAGAAGATTAGATTATATGAAATGAGAAATCAAAACCTTCAAGAACAACAACAAGAGCATCAACTTGAAAGTCAACCAAATGATAATGTTGGTGAAGGTGAAGCTTTATTAGGGTCGTCTTAAACAATAAGAGCCCTGTGTTGGACTTTAAAAAAGTTAAAAACAGTATAGTTTCTGTTTTCGTGTATAGTTTTGCATTGTTAAAAAGTTTAATATATGAATATATATTTAAGTTTATATAAAAAAGAATCGCATAATTTTTTGACTATACCCTTTACGAATTGTTCCGTTCACGCTCAGGCTCAGGCTCAGGCTCCCTCTCACGCTCCTTCTCCTTGTGTTCTTCCTTCGGTTTTTCCTCTCGTTTTAATTGTGATTTATGTTGTGCAAAGTATCGTGGTTCATCAAACACATGATATCGATGTCCTCTAACACCATCCCCTCTAAACATCAGCGGCATTCTTAAATTTGGTTCAATTTGATCTTCATTAATATAATTATTTCCATAATAAAATTGTAAATCTTTATCATGTTTCTCTTGATTACTCATTAATTTAAATTTAGCAACTTGTAATTCAGTATCTGTGATTGTACTTCTTGAAATTCTAGCATATGCCACTTTCTTAACTCCTCTAAATAAAATATATTCACACCATCTATCCCAATCAGTATTATCTATATCGTACATTCTTGTCTTTTCACTTACATAGGTATTATAATTCCCCTTGAGTGGTTCCGTAACTAAATAACTTAACAATACTAATGGTCGAGTAGAATTACCCATTAATTCACTTACACCCTGAGTTTGTAATCTTCGATCTTCTACATCTTCTTCTTGACCCAGATGGAATACTATAACATCAACCAATTCTCCATATATGTCCAAAGTGGCAAATATAGCTGGCGCCAATTCACCCACGGGTGAGGGTAATAAATGATGTTTACTTTCTACAATGGGGAATTTCGATAAAAGAGCTGCTCCCCAAGTATGTTTATTTGGACCAGGACCATAATCGACATACATTCCTAATTCTTCAGCAATCTTTTGTGTGAAATCTCGATTACCTCCAATAAGACGTTGAGTGTCACTTTCAAGCAATCCAATAATATCAATTTCTGCATCATGAATCAAATCCCGCATTCTGGTTTCCAGTGACCACATATCATTATCTAATCCAAAATGAACACACCAAATTCCAGCATTGAAACTCTTCGCATCACTATTGTATGGAATAGGGTTGGTGGTAGGATATCTCTTTATAAATGCCGAAAGAATAATCGCGGTTAAAACAGTTAAAATGGTAATTGTTTGTTTCAAGGTTCTATCATTAACAAAGGTAGTTTTTAAAATTGAACCCTTGCGTAAATTGAAATTGAAAACCCCGGCTAAGATCAGAATAAATGATGAAAATAATATAATATCAGTACGTTCACGTAATAATGGACCTCCTGGTACAAAAGCATATGCTACAATCCATACACTTCCCAATGAAAGTAAAATATCAACGAAAAACCCAAGGAAAAATGCTCCAGCAAGGTTGTATCCGACAATATTTTGCCAAATTATTGGACCAATTGAAATCAAATAAAATGAATAAACAAGAGATCCAATATAACCTATCCAACCTGAGAATAAGTACAACACCAATGCACTACCTCCTCCAATAACTAAATTATATCCTAATCCACTGAATACATTAGGATGATTTTTACTTATGAGAATCAAGGCAACCATGATTGTAGCAAATTGTAAAGGAGCTCCTGTGATAGGAGTAGGACCATTTATTGGGAATCCTTCCCAACTCCACAAGGCCAAAGTTCCAGAATCAGAAAGATATGATTGAATAGCAAAGAAATAACCTCCAAACCCTAACCCAGCAAGGAAAACTGACCCTCCAGTTCTAGGTACAATTACTGCTTTCTTTTCACTGCTCTCAGTTTTAAACGAGGTTGGAGAGAAGAAACCAGCAAGTAATCCTAAAAAGATCCCAATATTATTATATCCGCCATTTTCTTTATGCATAATGGCCCAAATTGGATTATTTGAAAAATTACAATATTTTGAAATTGAAGTTGCTAATAATCCCAATAATATAGTAAGAATATAAGAATGTAATTTTTTAGGATGATTGGTTAAATTGCCCAATTCAACAATAAGAGAAATAACACCGAATGAAGTCCCTCCTGTAATCACCAATAATCTTTGTGCTGGATCAGACACTTTATATGCACCAATACCCAACAAAACTGTCAAAACACGAGTAACATATGTATACTTTGCCAAAAAACCTCGAACATGGGGGAAAATCAATAATAACGGAGAAATGAAATAACAAACAACAGCAGCTTCATAACCTGAGATTCCCATATGCCATAATGGGAAATACCAAACGCATAAAAATAACGAAGTTGAAACAGACCAAAAAACAAACGAATTTCCAAGATTAGCCAAGAGTTCAACATTAGTGAATACTTCACCAATTGACCTCTTTTGACTTGATGACTTTTCAATAGGCTTTTTTTTTTGCTGGAGGGGCATTAATTCAATCCCCAGGCCACGAAGAACAATGTCAACTTTGGCGAAATCAATGGCTGACCATGCATCAAAGAGAATATCCAAGAAAATCAACCCCCATTCGAAATACGCGTATATGGAGTATGCCCCGGCGACAATATGGACCTTATGTTGAATAAACCAGTAAATTAACGGAATAATAGTTAAGAAGAATGCCGTAGCACTGTAAAATCTGGCTTTACGTTGGAAAGATTTGCGTTCAGATAATAAAGTGATAGATACAGTCCATGGAATTGTCAAAACCATATAACTAATCATAAACACGTCATGGGCATCATGGTCGTCCGTTGATGTAATATACATCCACCCACCAGCCATGAACGTTCTTAAAGTCCCACTGGCTAACCCAATATAGGGCAAATATGAATTTTGTTTAAAAAGACAAACGAAATTGAAAAGCAACAATAAGAATCTTGGTCCGGCAGTCAATGCAATCAAGATTTGGAAAATTGACCGTTCAGGATATCTATCACCTATAGTTGCCGAAACACTAGGGAACCATTCATCAGGATATCCATACGAAGCATTCTGGACAATCTTGTAATAATGTAAATAGCATCCAACACCTACAGCTATAATAAATGCTGAATATGCAAACACAGTATGTAAATATGAGATAATGCTACCATTGAAGCGAAATATCTCTTGTTTCTCATTAGCAACCGAAACCGGTTGGTTTTGTTCCGAGTCGGTCATTGTGGTATTCTAACAACTCAAAACAATTCAATTGAGGTTTAAAAAAAGGCTGGCGTGCAAGTTTGTTGAAGAAAAAGTTAACCAAGCTTCAAACCTAAACAAATCTAAATATGCAATTGGGGTTAATACTTTGAAAGGTTTGTTGACATGGTCTCATTGTCCCATAATTTCCAAAACTAGGAATAAAAAAATACTACGTCAGGTGATTCACAGTCACGTGGAAATACATGTCAGGTGACTCAAATCACATGACAAATCTCAGTCCAGTAAAAATTCATCTTTTAATAAGTGAAAAAAAAAATCTTTCACCTTAAGGTGACAACAAAGATTGTGAGTTAGGTTACACATTTTCAATATATAAATATAGATAACTAGTCACGATGGGTATGTTTTGACTCAGAGAACAACATTGATTGAAGTTAAGTAAGAAAAATATTTTTACTAACAAAGTTTTTTTTAGTTAAATTAGACAATTATGATAATCACAAGAGACCTGAATTAGTATCCTTTGATGATATTGATTATGATAACTTTCCAGATGTACAAAAAGCTAGAAAGTCAATGATGAGAGAAAATGAGATTAGAACTCAAGAACTTAGAATAGCCCATGAAGCATTACGTAAATGTGCCGAATATCATAAACAAGATATGCAAAGAAATTGTAAAGGGTTAACATTAAAGTATATGAAGATGCTTGATGATTTTAGACATCAAGGATATATGGGTTATCAAAGAAACGATCCTTCCAAGTAAGTGTGTAACAAGTTACTATTTAACATAGTTATTTGTTACTCCTTTAATTCAACAACATTACTATCCCTTAATTGAGATGGTCTTGTCCAATTCAAAACTTTGCATCTTACAGGAAGCAACAACTTCATAGAATACACAACTTTGCTATGGTTGACTATTGCAATTCCTGAATCTACCACCACCTAACCCCTCACCCGTGATTCTACAAAACTAAATCACATACCAACTTTCTTACTTTCTAGTCATTCTGGTTTATTATTATTATTATTAAATTATTATCGTTAACATATACTTTGTAGTTGTAAACAATCTACTGTTGTAATATTGATCTAAGTTTACGTCACTCCTCAAACCCGTATCACGTGACAGGTCGTGTACTTTTAACCAACAATTTTCTACCCAATGAAATCTTGTTGTTCTTTTGGTTTCGCTTCCGCCGACATGGAGGGTTTTTTGGGCATTGAGACACGACCACCTAAAAATGTCCAACCAAAATCAACTACTTGAAAAAAAAACTTCAACTAACATTAGACAAGTTGACCCTGTTAATTGTATACAACACACTTTGGAGAAAATGTTTCGTTTAGGTGCTTGTCAAGTTGCCCGTACTACCGGTGCTAGGTATGTTTAATCTCAAACCAGGAAAGAACCAAGAAAACTTGTAAATTGAACCGTTGGACCTAGGGTGAAATTTTACGTGTAGTTGAAGATATGATTGTACTAAGGTAGTGTGCAATTGGAATTGTTACTCGATTTAAGGAACTTATGAAAAGATTGAGGTTTGAAGGGAGTATCCCAATGTCAATTAATAAAAGTTTGTTAGTAAGAAAAATACTACAATAAGCCAACACATTTTTGCAACAGTCGATTTAGTTTTCTTGTATAGCGAGATCATACTAACAAAATATAGAAACTATGCCACTTTACGTGAAATTGAAATGCGTCTTAAGTCCATTAAGAACATTCAAAAGATCACCAACACCATGAAAGTTGTTGCCTCTACCAGATTAAACAAGGCACAAAGAGCCATGACTGCTTCTCGTGTATTCCATAAATCTGAAGTTGAATTTTTAGAAAACACCCAACCAGAAAAGAATGCTGAAGAAAAGACTTTACTTGTTGTTGTTTCTTCTGACAAGGGTTTATGTGGTTCAATTCATTCTCAAATTTCCAAGTATGCCAGAAGAAGAATCACTGAATTAAATGGTAATGCTGATGTTGTTGCCATTGGTGACAAGGTTAGACAACAATTATTAAGAACTCATGCTGATAATGTTAAATTAGCTTTCAATGGTATTGGTAAAGAAGCTCCAAATTTCCATGAAGTTGCCTTGATGGTTGATGAAATCCAAAAGTTGGGAAAGTATGAAAATATTGAAGTTTTATATAATAGATTCACTTCAGGTGTTGCCTTTGAACCATCCACTTTCGATGCTTTCACCGCCAGTGCAATTGAATCAGCCCAAGGTTTAAACAAGTATGATTTAGAATCAGAAGATGTCTCTTCTACTGCTGCTGAATTTGGTTTAGCCAACTCATTATTATCAGCCATGGCTGAAGGTTATGCTTCAGAAATCTCAGCTAGAAGAAACGCTATGGATAACGCTTCTAACAATGCTGGTGATATGATTAACAAGT
The DNA here is from genome assembly GCA_003676035.1 of Spathaspora sp. JA1. Taxonomy (NCBI): domain Eukaryota; kingdom Fungi; phylum Ascomycota; class Pichiomycetes; order Serinales; family Debaryomycetaceae; genus Spathaspora; species Spathaspora sp. JA1. Next base: position 109,277 of record NSGQ01000033.1, on the reverse strand, counting down.
ACACTATCTTGTATAACAGATCTAGACAAGCTGTCATTACTAACGAATTGGTTGATATCATTACTGGTGCTTCTTCCTTGGATTAAGCGTAGTTCTATATTTAAATATATCTACATATACAGTTTTTACAAGGAGTATCCTTGAAAATACATACAAACGTAATAACCATTGTATACTCTACTATTATCTATATGGTAATGCATTTTCTATAAACTAATCTACTTTAATATCTCCATAAACTCTTTTTACAAATGTCAACCCAGTCAACACCCCTACACTTCCACAAGTTATCCCAATAATCAAACAAGCACAAGTCATATATCCAAAATATAACAATCCACTCACAAAATCACCGACATTTAACACTGTTAAATAATAATATATAGAATAAGCATAAATATACCATCCTATACTTGATCCAACTTGGAAACTAAGCCAAGTCCAATTTGAATCTTGATATACGACAAGCAGGATATAATGTGCTATAATTGTTGATTCAATGATGATTATCATCAACATTATGATTGTAACGAGAAGGAATCCATACATGTAATAAAACGTTGTCTTTTCTAACCATACCGATTGGAAAATAAACAGAAGTTCAACAAAAACAATCCCGAATGGAATTAGGCCATACACTGAAGTTCGCAAAATATATGCTGGGATCCATGATAAATTCGTTGGTTGAATATAAATCTTTTTCGGTTTGTCTAGAGGGGGAGAAAGTGAATTCTTGGAAGTAGTCTTGAACTTCCGATTGTTTCCATATCTTCCTCCAATTATGGCTAATGGACATTGAATAAGGGTAAACAAGGAAAGGAGCACCATGACGGTTCCAAATGGTAGGGCAGTCGAGGATTCCTTAGCCCATACCAAACAGTTTAATAAAAGAATAACCACTAAAATGAACATGGGAACCGTGCCGCTAAACACAAGTGATAACTTACTTGTTTTCCACTGGGGGTATGGTTGATTCAAAGAATCTCCTTTAAATAATTTATACAAGATAATTCCCGAATATGAAGATACTAATGAAGATCCCATAAAACAGAATATCAACAAGGGAAAGAATTGACCTCTATGATTTGAAAATAAACTATTTCTAGCAACTCCCCCAAATGAATCAAATACAAATATTAAAACAACTCCGACACTGGCAATCAATATTTGAATACCTCCAGAGACCAACACCGTTAACAAGAGCAGGGCCGGAGGGACACGATGTATATTATCAAACAAACTCTTGTTCCAATCAGTACCCTCAGTGTCAAATCCATGCATCGGTAAGGGGGATCCACTATTTGATTTCCCTCCCGATGGGATATCTTTCTTTAATACTTTCACTAAAACAACCATGACTATTAACGAGCCTAAAAAGATTAGGATTATTGAATTAATAAACGAAATCCAATGGATGTGGACATGTGCTCCACTAGATTCATTTTCATAATACAAGTCCCAACGAGAATCATGATCTATGGAATTATCTTCTCGCCAATACACGGCATAAGTATATGGAATAAGTGTCTTTTGTTCAATCATATTCCCCTTGGAATCAATGTTATATTTCAAAGCATAATTCTGATAATTCTTTGAAGAACCAGGACATTTCTCATTACTTACACTTTTAGGGTATACTTCAAATCCGACAATGGTATACTTCCCATTGGTTTCTCGATGGTACCTTATTACCAACATGAAATGGTTATATATATAACTAACATTATCCTTAATGAACCCCAAGGGGAACCCAGCAGCATAATATTTCCTATTACGATTGGTGCTTTCAAAAGTAGTGGCACCAGGTAATCCATCCAATAACCATTGAACGACATACCCACTTCGGATTAATTCGTCGGCCCGTTTGATGCCAGTGCCTCTAACTCGTAAATCACAAAGTCGACTACATGGAGCATCTACTCCGAACCGTAAATCATATGAACTTGACCAGATCCGATCACCTCGTATTATCTCTCCAAGGGATAAATGTACTGGGTGTGCATCTCCCATGGGTGGACAAACAAAGGGAAGGGAATGATAACTATACGGTAGTTGTGTAGTATCTGATTCGATTTTGTTGACGAGCAAGTCTACTTTGTCTCCATGTTTATAATAATTGGGCAGAAACGATATGTCGAAAGGATGGGCATTTATTAGTGGTATAATTAGTAGGTATATTAGAAACAACCACATGATTCACTGTCTCCTTCTCCTTCTTCTTATGCAAATGTGTTTAATGTGTAACGTGTGTCACGTGATATAACTACCTGTTCCTATGAAACTATAGTGAATGTGTCTAACTATTTGACAGTAATTAACAACTGGTGAAAAATTACTTGGGTAGTATGTGGGAGGTACGAGACAGCCAAAAAGCAAAAAAAACGTTCGTTGGTGCGGCTCATTCCGATCCAAAAATAGCAGCACAAAACAATAATGGACAATATTGGGCTTAGCGAGAGTAATCTCCTTAAAACCAAAACAATAGATCTACAAACGGTACTATTTTGACTCTGTCAGGCTGTGCCCTTGTATACTACAACTAAAACCTCTATAATCTATACAATTCTACTCCTTCAATGACTCCATGGCTTCTCTAATTAGGTAATTCCCCTTGGGATCCAAATTCAACGCGATAGTAAACTCTTTAATCGCCAGAAACTTATCATTCTGGATCTTATACAATTGTCCCAATAAGAAATGTACACTGGCTTCATCAGGGGCCAATTCTTTCAAGATTTCAAAGTTCTTTAATGCCGCTGAATATTGTTGTAAACTAAACAACAATTGAGCCTTCTTGAACAATGGAAGTGGGTTCAATGGTTGTAATTTATTGGCTAATTCATATTGTCTAAGGGCTAAATTCTTCTTGTTTAATTTTTCAAGCACCATACCAACACAACATATAAGAATTATATTAATTGGATTTATAGACACGGCTTTCCGGAAATGATAATCTGCCTTTTGATAATCTCCTAGATTAATATAAACCATTCCTATTCCATACAATGCATTATAATGTCGTGGATTTAATAATAAACTAATTCGGAATGATTCCAACGCCATTTCATAATTATCATTACCAAAATATTCATGTCCCTTTAACGTATAAGCATAAGCAAACTTATTATCCAATTTAATCGACTTGTTAAAACATTTTATTGCTTCATCAGGTTCATGGGTCAAGGAAAATAAGTTACCAATAGTACACCATGTTATAGGGGACGTGGAATCTAAATCATGTAATTCATTTGCCAAGTATGTTAGTTCGACTTTGCGATGTAAATGCCAAAGTAAAGTCAGGAAATATTCCATATCTTCTAATCTAGTTCGATCTAATTTTCGTAATTTGTTGAAATAATATTCTGATTGTTTATAATTGACAATTTCATAATGTAATCGTCCAAGTTTACTTAATACCCAGGGAGTTTGTTTATCATTGTCATTTAACGATTCTAATAATCTTATCGCTTTATAACAATCATATTTAGACATGCTTTTAAAACTCTTGGCAAATATTATATAAAGATCAAGTAGGTATTTTTCACTCTTTTCAATTTCTTTAGTTATCATAATTGAAGAAGTGGAACTAGACGATGAGATTGACGTTTGTAGATGATTATGATGCAGTAGTCCTGAATCTAACGTAGCTGAGTTGTTTCGTTTTAAATTGGCCCGTACGGGTCGTTTTGCAGGAGTTGTGAGTTCAGGATTGAGGGCAGTTGTTGTGGTTGCTGTTGTTGCTGGTTGAGATATTAATCTTGACGTGATTTTAGAATATGTACTATCTTTCTTCTTCTCATTATCCAGCAGGGGGAAACTAGGTTTTGTGAATTCAAAAGTATCATTATGAGAACTATTGTGACTATTATTGTTTAGATTTGATTTCCTTAATGGAGCATCAGGAATCAGAGGATGTTTAATTCTTGGGGTGGAAAATGTATTTGTAAATGAATCATCATGATGTATAGTACTGACTTTCTTGGTATCTGATGCAAACGGGTTAGTCAATCCAATTGATGAATTATCAACAAAACTATCTTCAGCGAAAACCACTTTTGAATAATTCGTCGTTGTCAGTTTATACAATGCCTTAACACGAACATTGACTCCTAATTTGCACAATTGTTGAAAAGCTTCAAAATCAAATTGATTATACTTTAAAGCCAGAGTATAATTCAAAGCACTATTCTTAACATCATTAATTTCACGATATAAATCTCCCAACACGTGATAAATCAGACCAATATCAGGATATATGGTTCGATTACATTCATATTCAAACCTTTGACCAGAAGAACTGAAATAATTGTAGCTTGTCGATGCTTTGTCACTATTATACATATAACTCACTTTTAATAGTTGATAAATCCCTTCTTTACATTTATCCAATTGTAAACAACATTTAGCAAATAACCACAAACAACCTAAATGATTTAAATTTGAAATATTAACCAACTTGAAATAACATGATTTGTATTTCCTCTGTCGAAAAAGAACCAAACAGTATAAATACATTGAGTCCATATTAATTTGGTCGTCATCTTCAGTAATTGCTAACAATCGTTCACTGGTGAATTCAGCATTGGGATAGTTAAACGTATCTAGGGAATGAATTATTATGGAACGTAGATGTTGTTGGATGTATTGTTGGTTAGGGGAGGAAGGAGTGGATATAGGGTCACTGGCATGACCGTCAGCCTCTGCTGATGGCACTGCTGTTGTTGACTGCATTGCTGTCCAACTGTGTCTGTCTGTGGTTGCAGATTTGAAATTAACTTTTCTATGGGGAGATTTGTTTTTTTCCGCTGATATCAACAAACATCAACAGAGTTTTACAACCAAACACTCTTACTTCAAGCTATCCCTTAACTACAACTCTTACTCTTATATCAACAATACAATTAATTACTACACATGTAGTTAGAAAACACTACACAATATTTTATTATTAAACCTACAAAAAAACACAAACAAACAAACAAACACAACCAAAAATTGTCCAAACATTAAACCTCTACTTCTTACTCTTAATCACAAAAGTATGATTGCCCAGTCCATCACTGGAATAAGCCAACAACTTTTCTGGTTTTTTCGTACCACCACTACTCTCTTTACTTGTATTAGGAAGTGATGTTTTACTATCATCACTAGACGACATAGTCACCGCCGATTCTGGCTGCAGATTCAGCATGGAATTAGGTCTAAGTGAATCAACTCCAAATCCTAATGGGGATGATATGGTGGGGGATGACATTTGTGGCATTCCTAAAAATGCCGTATTAACTTCTTCACTTGGGGTTTGTGGTTTAGGCAGGGAAATTATTCCACCAGCTAACATATATGGAGAACTAAATCCTCCTCCTCCACTTGCTGCTCCTGGTGTTGTAGGACTATTCATTGATCGACTCATTTCAAGTGAAACCTTCAGTTGTTTCTTCAAAGCTGTTGAAGTGGTAGCACTAGCAGCAGTACCATTAATACTACTATTAGTCGTTGAATCATCATAATCATCACCAACACGAATATAACCTTGCGCTCTCAATTCTTCATCCTTTAATTTAGTCTCTTCTCTAGCCTTGGCAAGCATTTCTTGTGCCTTACCTAAACTTACAACTGGAGTCAGACATGAACTTACAACAGGCACAGAATCATCTATGTCAATAGTAGCCGTCATTAATGCCTTCATCCAACCCCTCATTTCTTCTTCACTATTGACAGCAAAATAATGAGTCTTTGGTTGAGTGAATGTCAACCCCTTTTTAAATCCTGGTGCTGGCGGTACCACTTTGAAACAATAACTCCCTTGAAGAGTTGAACTGGCATATAATGCAGTATACTTGTCAGAATCAGAATCAGTACTTATAGGTAAAACCTTATGGGCCGTTATATCAATTAACCCCTTTTCTTTACGATCCTTTAATGATGTGAAATATGATAATCTGGTTCCATGAAGTGTGAAATATCTCAGTCTCCAAGCAAGGGTATTCCCACTACGTTTAGACATCCATCCACTAAAACTAGCAGTTTTAATTGCTTCTCCAGGAGTAACTTCTCGAATTCCTTCCGTGAATGCACTAGTCTTCAGTTTTTTACTAGTGGTTAAATTCTTGAAATTTTGAGTTGAACTACTTCTAAACCCCTTGAGACGGGATACACTTGGTGTTGAATTTGAAAGTGCCGAAGGATCAGATTTCTGTTCATCACTTGATTCATTGTTGTTATTATTACTGAATAAATTACTGGTTTTAAGTCTAGGAAGGGTTTTCTTCTTAGGTGAGAGCATGGCATCATCTATATCCACCGGAGATGGTGATTTTGATTTTAATCCATTGGATGAATTGGGGCCAGTAGTAGTTAATGGAGGCACACCTGTTATTTCCGTCTTTCGTTCACTTGTATCTGATAAAAATGAAAACAAACTCGAATGTCTCTTGTGAGGTGACGTTGATCGTTTAGTTGAATCAGTACGTTTATTATGACTGGCCTCATATAATGTCGAACCAGGTCGATCACTGGCTTTAGTTCGCGTCATATAACCTACAGAATGTTGTCTTGGATCAAACGAATCACCAGCACTGCCACCACCAAATTTAAACGAGGTATTCAATGGTGAACCTGAATTACTAGTGGGTGGCTCTGGAGCTTTTCTAGGTGACATAAATGAGTCAGATCTTGGTGTATATGATGGTTTCACTATATCATCCACTGATTGTGATCTTGTCTTTTGATGGGTTTTTTTGAAACTAGGAGAGGATGAATCTTGAGGGGATAAAATCACCGATGGCATAAGTTGTTGCTGTTGTTGTGGTGGTTTATTAAACTCATCGGTTGTACGTTCTTCAGTGACTAAAGTCGTTGCAGCAGTAGGTGGGGAATTATATGAAATTGTATCTTTATGAGTTGATGAAGTCAGTTGAGAAGAAGTTTTCCTTGAATCAAGTTTTGGTTTTTTGATTAATCCTCGTAACATTTCAATTTCTTTATTAATTTCAAATCTTGTACCAAATGAATTAATTTCCAATTCTTTTAAATGACTCAATTCAAGTTGAAATAAAATTTCTCCCGTGATTTTATGTAAATAAAACTTATTAGCAACTTCATTATCAAACCCTCGTCTTAAAAAGTATGTTGACACTTCCTTTGGACTCCAAGTTATAGCTTGACTTGGTTCAAGAATTCCAATTTCTTCATCCATGGTTCTGGTACTGGTACTGAAACTAAACATGGAATCCTTACTAGCTATGGTTGTATCTGGAGTTGGATGGCTCTCTTTTATTTCCTTTAATGCCTTGTCAATTTCATTATTAAGATTGGTATTATTATCAATTACATTTAATTTACTAAATTTATCAAGTATTGGTTCAGTATCATGTTCAGGAATAGTTGGGGTTGTATTTGCCCCGGAAATGCCCAAACCTGTAGGTCCACCACTAGTTGGAGAATTACCTGAATCAGCAGTACTTGGAGTAGTACTAGCAGCACCTATATGTCTACTACGACTTCTACTTCTTAATAAATCACGTTCTGGTTCTTCAGATACTAATAATTGCGTGAATGTGTTTGGATACAATCCTACTTCGTTGGTTAACAAGTTCTTTCCCATATACCATCCATCATTATATTCGCTGTCATCAGCTATAACTTCGACTTTATCACCTACTTTTAGCGATAATTCATCGCCTAGACGGGCATTAAATTGTTTGATACAGATATATATAGCACTGCTCATTACTTTACACCGTGTTTTGGTCTTGTTGATTGTTTTTCTAGACGAAACTAATTAGTTAGTGCCGTTGCTGGGCTATTTTTTTTTGTAGGGCTAAGATGCGCGTGGTGCGGAGGCGTTGCTTGCGTGTCCTTGTTGGGGGTCTGGTTACAGCTTTCGCTTTTCTCAGTTCTGTTGTACTTTTTCGAGTGTTGTGGGTGAATTTGATTTCTGTGCAGTCGTGTGATCGGGTTTGACTTTGTAGTTGGTTCTGGGTTACTGTGGTTGCCAGTTTGTTTATTGCGTGGTGGGTTTTTTTTTTGTCTTGTCACAAGCTCAGCGAGAGAAAGAAATGTACAAAAAAAAAAAAAAAAAAAAAAAAAAAAAAAAAAAAAAAAAAATAGAAAATACAACAAGAAAGAATGCATAATGCGTACAAAACTTATTACGTGGGGGTGGCACATTAGGTTACACCAACTGACAACAAATGTGCCAACTAGTAAATGTAGTTTTAAAGAATATAACAAGATTATGAAAATCTAGAATTAAGTTCGTATAGTATAGATAAATTACAACATGAAATCTTGCCAGAGGAGAAAAAGGAAAAAGAAAAAGGAAAGGTCACTGAGCACTGGGGTGTAGCCGTACGCATATCAAACGCGAGATAATTAAAGCAAGCAGACACAAGATGTAAGAAACAAGAATCTTATGATGAAACTAAGCTTGAATCGAGTTAAGAATAAGTTTTGATCTACTGTTTCCTTGTACATTACAACAGATAGAGTAGTGCATAAAATAAATGGCGAAATTTTTTGCAATTGTCAAAAATATTGCCAACAATTTGCCTAATATTTAAAAGAAATTCCTAAAACGTAATATTAAGTAAAATGGCTCAGAACCACCAAGAAGGTCTAAAATGGGGAATTAAACATCTCTTTTAGTTCATTAACTTGGAAATTCATATTCACTATAGTAAGGTATTGGATTTAGTGAATCAATTATTTGCAACACCTTATCCTACTAAGAGATGATGTAAATATCTCTAATTTGATCTTGAACAATCCACACCAAATTTGGCCCAAATATTCCATTGGAAATTAAACTGTTTAGTATTTAACCGATTAACTTACTAGCAAGTAACTCTCTGGCATATTACACTTTCACCTTGGTAGTATTTGTAACTACTATTGTCACTTGTCGCAAAAAACTGTTACATTCCGCGACATTACTCTTTCTGGTAAATTCTCCATTGTTTTGTTTGCTAATGTCGCGACAAATCTCTGTGAGCTCATAATCACACCTTACAAAAATCAAGTTTGAGAAAACATTAAACCAAGTGGTCCAAAGTAACCAACCCAACTATATACACCAACTATTGGCATAATCTGTTAGCATTTGTCATTTGCATACTACGTCTTCATTACAACAACAATTTCCTACCGTTTAACTTATACATTATCATCCATTTAACAAAGTCCACTGATTTTACCCCCCACATTTAAGTTTCAAATGTCACTATGCCTCCTCCACCTACTCCAAATCTAATCAATAATCCTGAGGAACATTCACCCACATCACCGCCTCCTACACTGCAACAGCATCTATCCGATGATCCCCAAGCAGTTTGGTTACTGCCGTTGCTGCATCAGAATCTTTGGCCACGACCTGCCAATTCCGCCAATCCTAGATTGTTAACTTATATAGATCACATTCAACGATTTTCCAATGCGTCTGAAGGGAATCAGCCTAGTGAAGGTACTTCTACTGGTGATGCCAACAGCAATAACCCAGGTGGTGCTGACGGAGAACTGAACAGCAACGTTTCAACAGGTTTGAATAATATAAATATGATTTCTGATTATTTATATAGGAATCTCCCGGCATCAACATCCACCACTTCTGAAGAAGATGTTAATTTCCGATCACGTATTCTCCATCATTTTTCCGATATCCATAGACTTCAAAATCAAGTACATGAATTAATGAGTTCAAATTATCGAAGAAATCAATCTACGGAATTACCCATAAATAACATTCCATTACAACTTCGGAACCTTTCACGAGAACTTACACAACCTAGTAGTAGTGGTAACCGAGTGACAATTGTAGATCCTGATACTAACCGAGTAACAATTGTACGACCTGGTACTGATGTTCACGTAACACCTCGTGAGGGAAATACCGGTGGTAACCCTAATAGAGAAGCATATTATGTTGAGTCTACCGATGAAGACGATCAAAGCTTTCAATATAACGATGAAGCTGATGCTGATTTGTTTTATTATTCCGATGATAACAACGATGATGACGCAATGGACACATCTGAGGATGATTCCGAGGAAGAAAGTATACCTAGTGAAGAAGAAGTGGCATATCTTCGATCAGACATTGAACTGAATGAACGACTTCTTTTATCAAGCGCTCGTCAAAACCCACTTAATATAAACACCCTTATAATTCCTTCATACCCAATCCTGAATTCAAGTCATCAACCTCATCGATTAAGAACAGCAAATGTTGTTCGAGTTGATGGTAGACCTATGCCGTGGTTAGGCCAATCACCAGCCCTGGGAGTACCTTTAAGACGACAAAATGCAATTAGAACCGCACCGGGAAGACATCATTATAGAAGGTATAACCCTATGCAGACACCCAGTGGAAGTGGTGGTGCTCCTGCTGCTACTTCTGACACAACTGGAGATAAACATCTTGAACTTCTGACACTTGAAGAAAATAGTAATAGTCGATTGAAAAAACTCTTGACGGTAGAAGCCGATGAATTATGTAAGGATATTCAATCAATTAGTGAAGCCATTGACAAAATCCCAAATTTCCAAGGTGAATCTCCATTATTTTATAAGAATAATTGTGAATATTCTAAACGATTTCGAATATTATTTTTTGCTAAATTAAATCAAACTAAATTTGATCAACCTGGTGGATTACCTAATTTGATATATGCCATGGATTTATACCTAAAGAAAAGAAGAGCCAGACTGTTGTTTTTAAATATTAAACCGACAATCCCACCACCTCCAAAAGTGAGTCGTCTGTCTAGATTACCAATTAAGAAAAAGAGAAAAAGTCACAAGTATCAAAGATCATCGACAAAACGACAAAAGGTGGCTACGTCAAGTCAGGATGAAGTTGAACATCTTCTTTTCAATTCAAAACAACTTCATCTTTCCAAACTGGAAAAGGAAAACATTTTATCGTCTTTACCATCTTCATACATGCAACCTGGAAGTAGTTTTTCAATATCAATATCTGAACCACAGTCTCAACAAAGTGATAATTTAAAACAAGCTAATCTTGTGTTTACAAATATAACCGGTCCGGAACTTGATGGAGTATTTAACTTTTCCGTGGAACAATCAGAACAACCACAAATGACAAGATTACATTGTATGCTTTTAAAACTTCATTCATTTATCAAGTATTTCTGTGGATTTACTGAAAATAGTTTACCAAGAAACAAAATCCTTGTCCGGAAATTGAACGTATTGGATCGAATCAGTGTAGATCCCAATATTCATTATACTACTAATTTAAAATATTCACAAGTTAATATTCCATTTCTGGGTCATATAATTGATTTTAAAAAGTATGATTTACGATTCATTGAGAATACAATTGGATGTAGGTCTAATAGAGAACGATCGAATCGACTTCGATTAACTTTGGGTGAATGGATGAAGATTCTGCCGTTTATTCAATTTAAAGAAAATTATTTCCTTAGTTTTTTACATGAATTACAAGATAATCTTGAACATTTTGATGAAATTAATGCTAAAAAGGAACAAAAATCCCAGGCATTACATTTAACTAAACAATTTAAGGGGAATTTATATCAATTCACTAAGGATTTTGGATTCATTAATGAAAATAACAATAGTAAATCTGGGGTAACAATCCCATTTTTGGATGAACAAAGACTGATTAATACCTTGTTACCGAAACATACAAACAGTAATAAATACAAGGATGGGTTTGCTGAAGATTGGGAGCGGAGTTTGGCACTTAGGTTATGTGAAGTTATAACCATGGATGATTCAACTAGTTTATTAAATGTTCAATTGAATTATATCTTGTTTAAAATTAAAGTTGATTTATCGAAATTGTTGGATTCTTATATCTTGTTTATTTTCGATCATTGGGATGTTTCCCTGAAGGATAAAGTAGAATACATCAACAAGTACAAAACCGTATATAATTCAATTCTCAGTGATGAAAATAAACCAAACCGAGAGAGGGATACCAATAACCCTACGGAAGCTACCTTAATTGGATCAATTGATCGAAAATCAGGCCAGATTGAACTACAAAACACTATAGCCAATTTATTTTATCGAGTAGATTCAGGAGTAAGGTATCTGACTAATATAATAATGACGCGACATTCACCAGTGACACTAACGGATTATGGAAGTAGGAATACCTATGTATATGATGATTTTGAAGTTTTCAATAGTGAAGAAGATCGAGACTTGCTGGTGCCTGTACCGGTTAATTCTAGGTCGTTTAATAGTAAACTGGGATATGTTGAAAATAATGAGGTTATTGCTACAAAGTTGGTTGGAACTGGGAGGTTTGTAAATAAGGGGAATCCAGTATGTGGAATGATATAGTATATAGTTATAAACTTGTTACCAACTGAGCGATGGCGAAGTTGAACGTAGAGACTCTTAACTAAGCGTCAGCGAAGTTAAGAGAATGCTTAGTAGATATATCTGTTACAAATTATACAAGGACCGTAGTTTAGCGACTCGCTAGTTATATTTCTTACACTCCAAATTAATATAATACATGTATTGACTATATACAGAAGTTAAACATGAACACATGCTCTCGTGATATCGACTGGTTCGATGTATAATTAATATCTCGCTGTCGCTCGGTATTAATCCCAAAACCCCCAACCATGTTTCCCCTCCAATCTATCCTTCTTCTTCTTGGCAAAGAAATCCTTTTTACATTCACGATAAGCATCAAAAAACTCCTGACAAGCATATTTATCATCTTGATTCCTCCATAAACAATGCATACTAGCCATCCTACTTTCTTCACAAGGATCATAAAATTTACTAGGTTCTTTCATACTCCATTTATATTTATGTCTATGAGATTCAGGATTATCTGGATAAAACTTGAATTTATCCGGGTTGTCACCTTGAGTGAAGTTGATTTGTGATTTGTCCTTGACTACGGTATCATCACTGAAATCATTGGCTATTTGAGTTTGACGTTTTAGTGTCTTGGCAGTCACTGAGGGAGATGTTGACGAAGTTTCATTCAGATCTGAAGATTCTCCCATGGCTAATTGTTTACTAGTGGACTATACAAGTTGGGAAACGTACTTACGTCAAAATTTAAAAGTCGTGCAAAAGCTTACAAAAACGAAAGGAACATCTGGTAGCGCATTTTACTATACAAGTACATAGTTTTACAAGTCGATTAGATCAACGAATTAATTGTTTAGCAGTGGATTTGGGTATTAACTATTGACAATATAGTTTGATTAATTTAGTTGATGTAGTTATTCTACTTTGTAAGGTTCATCTTGTTAATCGTGTAAAGAACTTAGCCCAACTGGTCTGGGTTGATTCCCAACTTTTTCTCATCTTAACAATTGTAGATCATTAAACGACAAGTATTCGTCGTAGATATGGCAAATATCATCTAGAATAATATAAATCTGTCACATCTAACAGTTTATCGGAAAATTTAATTTTCCCCACCCATAATTTATTCATTGATTCAATTTTCTAAATCAAGGAATAAAATTTCTAGATCAATGCATAAATTATGTACAGGGGTTGGCAAGGTATGAAAGATAAGTCCCTTTATAGGTAATGTCAAGTTAGTTTTCAATTTTTGGGATACCATGACTATTGATAAATCCATCTTTTTATGAAAGAAGTCAAGGTATATACCTGAGCCTTTGGCCAAATTAGTGGCTTCATTCATCAAAGATGAATTCATAAATAGACATGGTATTCAAATTTTGATTTCCCGGACACTCACCGACTCTGAAAGGAATTATCCGGTTCGTCAAAAGGAGTTGCTTCTGGTGGTTAATGCTATGGATAAGTTTAGACATTATGTCCTTGACTACCGGACTAAGATCCTTACGGATCACCAAAGCTTGTCTTACCTCTTCCAATCGGGCACCAAACCCGAACATGATCGTGTCACTAGGTGGTTGCAGAAACTTAGTGAATTCGATATTGAATTGGTTTACCGGAAAGGTTCTGAAAATGTGCTTGCTGATGTATTATCCCGTCATGTTCATATAGATTTAAAGTCCCTTGAAATTGAAACTAATCCAGAAAATAGCTCTCCAGAGTAATCAAGACCTTCTCCAATTGATCAAAGACTCCTACCAAGAGGATGCTTACGGAGATTATTGGTTACCTCCAACCTGATGCTGTTGTTCCTCCCGAGTTCCAGAAAATCATAACCAAGTACCTGTTGTATGAAGGATTGTTGTTATACCGGAGTTCCACTGTTCCTAAACCAGTTGTGGGTCAGACTTTGGCTCCCACTATTATTCGGAGTATTTATGGTTTTGGTCACTTCGGAATTACTAAATGATATTTCGCGTTCCAACCCTACATTTTTGTTCGTGGCTTACTACCCGTCATCACTGATATTATCAACCACTGCAATCACTGTCAGAGAACCAAGACCTTTAAAGCATCGCTTAACAACAGCTGCCATTTGACACCTGATTCTGGGTGTATGGTGCTGTCTGACTGATAATGGATAAGAATCTAATAATCGGATAATAACGAAATTATGTCAGGACAATGACATTAAACACATAAATACAACACAGTATCATCCACAGGCAAATGGCGCTATGGAACGTGGTCACCAAAATAATCCTGTTATTAAATTCAGATCCATTATCAGTCGACAGCACCATGCCAAATGTCAAATGTTGTTAAGCGATGCTTTAAATGTTGATCGGACGATGGTGAAAAGTAAAACTGGGTTCACTCCTCATTATTTAGTATATGATTTTGAAGGACACTCCTTCAGATCCATTATCCACCCACCCTGAAAATTCTTTTGCAACAGTTACAAAACCTTCGTTAATGTGAACAGCTCACGTTGCTCCCCTGATAAGGTTTATATCTGGCGATAAATTCACGGAAAAAGACCGATGCTAACAAGCAATTGGCTTTTAAACTCATTAAAAATTACAAAAACCAATTAACCCCTTTCCCATTTTTATCAAAATCATCCTTTAATTGGTTTCGGTTTAATTGATTCCATTTTTATGAACTTTGATGCCAATTGCTTGTCACCATTTCGCCCAAAGAAGATATCGCGAACAACTTCATCTGCACCAGAGCATTTGCAAACAGTAAACGAGCATTGTTTGAATAATAAAGGAACGTATGCGACACACCAGGCGGAGCTAATAAATAGCGTCTACGCCATATGTGGAAATTGGACCCTTAAATAATTGGAGTCAGTCTGATGAGGTGGGTTGGAATGGTTGTCTTGAGATATAAACGATTCATTGGACAATGGATTAAAAACCAGTAGAAATAAATGAAGACACAGTCGAAATGACTGATAATAAAAGTGAAGTAATTGAAGATCCAGTCGAAATGACTGATATTAGAAGCAAAGTAAATGACGACCCCAGTCAAGATGACTGATTTTCAAATTGAAGTAAATGAAAATCGAAAGTCCAGCCTATGAACCAATTATCTAGTTTTGAACAAGTCTTGAAAGAGGCAATAATCAAAATAAATGATATCGAATCTCCCAGCTTTCCACTGACTACGGGGTATCCGCCAAGGCAATCCTATTTCTCCTATACTCTTCAATTTAGAACCATTGTTAAATATTATTGAATCCACGATTGTTGGCTACCAAATTAAGACTTAGTTTCAAGAAATCCGCTTTACATATATGCTGAAGATGTGATGTGTTTTTTTGAAAGATTATGAAGATCAATTACGACTTCAAAAAGTGATCCAAGAATATTGTGGCATATCCAAAGCCCGACTCAATACCAATAAAACCAGAGTGTATACTAACCAGCTCCCTTTATCCACTGAAGAATATCCAATCCACCCACTACGATACCATCACATATTTAGGGGTCCTATTTCCAATTATCTACTCACAGGTTTATTTGCTCAGGATTTACAGGATCTACCACTTCCCCTCTGAGCGATGACATATCTCTTTAGTAAGATTTACAACAGAGATCTTAACAACCCATGAAAAACAACGAGATTAATTATATGCAACAAAGACGAAAAGTTTTCTTTGTGGGATGGCCTAAACGGCTTTGAACGGCCAAGGCGGTTTTGGCTTGTTGAATTTATACCAACAATTATTAGGTAGAAGGGCTCAATATTTAGCCTTTGCCCTCCTGAATACCACGGACATACAATTCCAAATTCTTCGGGATAAGCTTCAACAGTTTATTTTCACAAAAAAGGGCGACTGTGTCGTTGTTGCATCTGCAAATGCAACATCAAACCAGATTTTAGAAGATATCGAATTGAATCCACTGATATCCGACATTGATGACTCAAACTCAATTCCTATCCCAATAGTTGATGTTCCTAGCTTGGCGACGACGGATACTCAGTTCGGGATAGATCTCACTTCGGGGGTTGAGCTACTGTATGAAGAAGCTAGCGTTTCCAATTCGGGGGAAGGAATTAATCTGGTCGCCGAAGTTTCTAATCAAGGAATGAAGATAATGACATAGATTTGCAAGGCTACCAAACAGATAGTGTAACTGAGACTGTGTTCTTCTGCAAAAGAAATCACGGGCAAATAATACAACACGCGGGATAGGAATCAGCCACTAAAACAGGAGTGGAAAAACTTCCTGAAGGTGTGAAATGTGGTGGACTTATTTCTCAAACCTAACTCAAGAAAGTGTGCAAATGCGTTTTCAACAAAACCATAGCAAAAACTTCGTGTAAGCTCTCTTAACGAGTGTAATTATAGCGCTTGTTAAAAGATGTCACCCATCGCATAATGTGTTGTGGGGAGCTAAATTCGTCTCCCCTCCCCAATCGTGGAGCCCTCTTTAACACTGGCGACATATTTATAAAGGGAATAAATTGGCGCATCAAGACTGAAATTGCCTATGATGGCCTTAAGATTTTTATGCACATACAAATTGAGATCATAACTGATTAGTGATCATACACCGTATATATGATCAGTATAGTGATAACCCTCAAGCCCAGTGTCACGTAATGGGCAAGTAGTTGCGGTGCCCTGAAAAATGACATTATGGACTTAATCTGCATCCACAGAAGAATTTTCCTCACTCTTCCACAGCAACTTATGATAGAATCGGTAATCGCACGTCCTTTCTTTTTTCTCCATTGTTGGCATTGGTTTTTTTTTCGGTGATTTCTCCAAATTCTACAACCTTATAGACTAACTATATAGAGAGACTAGTGAAATATGGTATTAGCAGACTTGGGTTCTCGATTACGAGGAGCTCTCTCACTGGTTGAGTCCGGATCAGACGATGAGATCCAACAAATGATCAAGGACATTTGTGGTGCCTTACTTGAATCCGATGTCAATATTAAATTAGTAGCTAAATTAAGAGATAACATCAAGGCACAAATTGTCAGTTCCAACATCGCTCAAGAAGCATCACCTATGAATAAACGAAAGAAATTACAAAAAGTAATCTATGATGAATTATGTGGATTAGTTGATTCTCATGTTGAACCACCAAAACCTAAGAAGATCAATTCCAGTATAAAGACAATCAAAGGTAAAAAAGTTAAATTACTGAAGGAGTCCAGTCATGTGATTATGTTTGTTGGTTTACAAGGGGCAGGTAAAACCACCAGTTGTACTAAATTGGCCGTATATTACAAAAAGCGTGGTTTTACAGTTGGGTTAGTTTGTGCTGATACGTTCCGTGCTGGTGCTTTTGATCAATTGAAACAAAATGCAATCAAGGCCAACATTCCATATTATGGTTCATATTTAGAACCTGATCCTGTTAAAATCGCATTTGAAGGGGTGAATAAATTTAAACAAGAGAAGTTTGATATTATTATTGTTGATACTTCAGGTAGACATAGACAAGAACAACAATTATTTCAAGAAATGGTTCAAATTGGAGATGCAGTACAACCTACACAAACCATAATGGTTATGGATGGTAGTATTGGACAAGCTGCCGAATCTCAAGCTAGGGCATTTAAGGAAAGTTCTAATTTTGGGTCAATTATCTTGACTAAAATGGATGGACATGCTAAAGGAGGTGGGGCAATTTCTGCTGTGGCAGCCACGAAAACTCCTATTGTATTTATAGGTACTGGTGAACATATTGGAGATTTTGAAGTTTTCAAACCCACAACATTTATTCTGAAATTATTGGGAATTGGTGATATTCAATCCTTGATTGAACATGTACAATCATTAAATTTACAAAATGATGAAGGTCATAAACAAACAATTGAAAATATTAAAGAAGGGAAATTCACATTAAAGGATTTCCAAAATCAAATGAATAATTTCTTGAAAATGGGACCACTTACAAACATTGCCTCGATGATTCCAGGGTTGGGTAATATAATGTCACAAGTTGGAGAAGAAGAAACTTCAAAGAAGATTAAGAATATGATTTATATTATGGATTCAATGACTCAACAAGAATTGGAATCGGATGGAAGGATATTCATTAAGGAACCAAGTAGGATAATTAGACTTGCTAAAGGATCCGGATGTTCTGCCGTGGAAGTTGAAATGATTTTACAACAACATCGAATGATGTCAACCATGGCAAAATCAGCCATGGGACCTGGAGCAGCAGGTGGAGCACCAGGAGCTGTGAATCCACAAATGGCAAGAATGATGCAACAAGCACAATCTAATCCTAATTTCATGGAACAAGCTATGAAGATGATGGGTGGAGCAGGTGGTGCCGGAGGTGCAGGAGGACCAGGGGGTATGGCTGGATTAATGAATAATCCTGCCATGATGCAACAAGCACAAGAAATGATGAGACTGAATCCTCAAATGATGCAACAAGCTCAACAAATGATGAAGAATCCAGGAATGATGCAAAGAATGATGCAACAATTTGGTGGTGGTATGGGGATGTAAAACTCTATAAATAATACAATAAACTAAAGTAAATTTCGCTCACTTTTCCTAACAATATTCTTGCCTTATATTTACCTATTTCTTATATACTTATACAATTACTTTGCTATAGTTTAACTTCGCTATCGCTCAGTTAAACTATCGATAGAATTCCGGCCTTGAAGTATTCATTCCATATTCACTCAAAGCACTACTTAAATCCTCCATAGTCAAAACAATCTTCCCCTGTTGATTCCCAGCATTAGAATGAGAACTCAGTTGTTGTTGCGGACCAGCAGCTGCAGCCTGCTCACCACCTTCACCCGTAGCCTGCTCACCACTCCCACTGCCACCTGCCAAAGTCTGTTGATTGGCATATTGTTGTCCCTGTAACAACTGTTTTGCTCTAACTTGCGGATTCAGGGAATTATACACCGCACTGGCATTCCTTATCCTACTATATTCATACGCGTCTTGGGCAATATCACTTACAAATTTCTGGGTGGCTAATGCAAGTAATCTCTTAATTTTAACATTTGAAGTTTCAAATCCATTTTTGGCCATGTAATAATCAAGCACTACATCAGGGATAATCGGAGAGAATTCATCATCCATCATTTCTAAAACGTCTTGAAGAGTTTTGTCCTTGCGTGTGAGGTTAGGGAGGTCAGGTATGGCTTGGACGGCAGCGGCAGCCAGGGCAGCAGCGGCGGCTGAAAGATGTTGTTGACGTTGTTTCAGTTTTTCTGCTTTGGAAAGATGTGATTGTGGTTGGGACTGTGACTCGGTGGTTGGTTCTTGGGTGGCGGGTGTGTCGATTATGGCATCGTCGACGTCGTTGAATTCGACTTCGTCTGTTTCCATATTATCGTTGCTCATGTTTGGTGTGTTGTAGTTGCTCTTGTGAAATAATTTTTTTTGTTTTGTTGATATAGAAGGAGTTGAAAGTGCGGAGGGAAAGTAAGAACATTTCAAACATTTGCACTACTAAGGTTTAACTTACAAGTCATACATCCACTACATAGAACTGGGTCCAGTTCAATTCAATTCCAAATTCAAAGTTAATTACAAATTTCAATTCAACCCTTCGCTTACGCAGTGTCTCAGTAGTAAGCTCAACTCAACCCTTCGCTATCGCTCAGTGTTTCGTTATGAACCCCCATGAATCACCCACCTTTGGCAACTCCCTCCTGTTAAAAGTCGACGGGGCAATAGGAGCAATGTCCCTCCTGCCCAATGGTCGAGACTGTGTCCTAGCCGGCCGACGAGGTCTCTTTATAATCGACCTAGATGACCCCTTCACCCCACCACGATGGCTTCATCACATCACCTCTTGGGAAGTCGCCGACGTCCAATGGTCACCACACCACCACATAAAACCATCCTGGTGCATCCTGACATCCAATCAAAAGGCCCTACTCTGGGACCTACACCGACCTTCCAATAATGCCATTGTTGAGATATTACATGCTCATACGCGAGCGATTTCCGATATAAATTTCCACCCGTTCGACGCTGAGATATTGGCGACTTGTTCAATCGATACGTTCGTGTATAGTTGGGACATGAGGGCTCCGCGGAAACCAGTGGCGCAATGGTCGGAATGGCGCGCTGGTGCCTCTCAAGTCAAATGGAATCATGAGAATCCGTATGAGATTGCCCTGAGTCATGATCATTCGTTCTATATCTGGGATACGAGAAAGGGCGCGCTTCCGGTGGTTAAAGTAGACAAGGCGCATCGCGGGAAGATTAACGGGTTGGATTTCAATCAGGGTTTGAAAAATATGATTACTTGTTCAAACGACAATACTGTGAAGTTTTGGGATTTACAAAATGGACAAGCGAGAAAGTATATCGACGAGTATAATTATTTCGCCAATCGACAACAAATCGAGGAACCCCAGAGTGAATTACATCCTAGTGTTGTTGTCAAGTTGGATTTCCCCATTAGTCGTGCGAGACAATTACCATTTGGGAAAGATATGGCATGTGGGATAATGCCATTACGAGGCGGTGACGATTCCATACATATTGTAAATTACGACACTGCCTATCAGGAATACGTAACCACGGGGGAGACGCAAGAAATCGGTGGTGATTCAGTGTATGCTTTCAAAGGACATAATGGACCCATGAAGGATTTCCTATGGAGGACTCAACATGAAACATACCAAGGATATGAATCTAATAAATGGAAGGATTATCAATTGGTTACTTGGTCGTCTACAGATTATGATTTGAAATTATGGCCGAAAAGTGAGGAGTTATATAAACTGGTGAATTACGATCCTAGTTTTGTGAATGTGTTTAAAGGAACGGGACTGGATTCAGATATAAGTAGACCACACACTCCTGAACAAACACACCCTTATAATTACGAGACGTATTGTGTTGAACCATCGGTTACCATTGATGATTTCTTTACGAAAACCACCCACGATTTACTTAGTTCATTAACGTTGCTTTGCATATCTGAAAAGCATAAACTGGCAGGAGTGGAATTCACACAGTTGAATCATTTAGATTGGATATCTGGAGTAAGAATGGGACGGCCGGCACAAGCAGAAGACGGACAGATGAGGAGGAAAGATAGCGGTGGGACGTTTGAAGATGAAGGTCCGTTGAATTTAGGTGAAGAGGTAAGTATAGTTGGACACAAGTTCCCCAAGATCCGGTTTGAAAAGATTGCTGTTAGTTCAGGAGAGTTGGTTATTAGTTTACGTGGACCGATTCCGGATGTTATTAGTACCAGTATGACGAAAGCGGAAACTTCAGATAATGTCGAGAATAACACTAGTGTTGTCGGAGACAGTACCGTTATTTCAAACAAGGATAGAAAAAGCGAAGATGGTCATGATCAAACTAGTCAAGCAAGCGTAAAGGATATAATATCCCCGTTGACGCCATTAGACGACAGTGTTGATCAAAAACTTGTATTTATTCGTCTTAAAGTGAACTTCCCCAAGACGTATCCCTATCTTGAACAAATCACAAAGAAACGCGGGAAATATCTTAAACAGAATGCAATTAGGTTCAATATTGAAATAACGCATGAGTTAACTAAGGAAATAAGGGATGTCATGTTGGATAAACTAGTTGAGATTTCCCAGTTTTATACTAATAAATATCAACGATTTTGTCTTGAGCCATGTTTGAGATCGTTAATGGGCGAGAAAGTAGAGTTGATCGATGATATAACTGAAACTAGAAACGAACAAGACCAGGAACAAGAGGAACATGAATCGGTGCAAGAAGTAGGTAATGAAGGATGGGTTGACGATTTAATTAACCAACAGCCTGATTTCCGAGGGTACTCTTCAGGAGAAGAAGAAGATTATACAGATTTGATCCCAGCGCCAGGTGCTACAACTACGGCATTGACTGATTCATTAGTGCTTCTGCCAAGTTTACAACCCAAGGATAGCGTTCCAATCGCGCAAGCTCACGCCAGGGCAATGTATTACGACTCAACACCTCAGCCAAAGGGATGTGGTGCTGTGTGGTCACGTACTGGTAAATTAGTTTGTTTCTTTATCCCGAAAACATACCAAGAGGATGAAAATCGAACCAAGTTTAATATTTTCAAATTCACGAATCGCGGATTGAGTGTGAAGATGCATGAACATAAAGAAGACACGGATTCGGAAATGGAGGATGAGGAAGACAGTGATGGTGCGGAATCATTGAATAGTGAGTCAAGTCATTCTTCCGATGATAGTTTTACAAATGATTGGGATGAAGTATTACAAGATGAAATCAGTTCAAGAAATAGAATTCCTAGGATGTTCACATTGGGATTTGGGGGATATGGCGATAGTAGCAAGAAATCATCCCTGATTAACAAATTACCTAGTCAAGGAGGTGGCACGAAATCATCAATCAAAAGCAGGAAACAATTACAGAAACATCAACAGAAACAATCAAAGAATAGGAATATTGTCGGGATATTTGATTTCAGTCATTTACTTCCTGATAAATATGAACTTGCTTGTGAATATCGTGTTCTTGGGGACATCCCGGAAAATCTCGCGTTATACAATAGTCAAATTGCGTTGAAATATGGACTTGAGGAGATAAGTCAAGTATGGAAGATCTTACTGGTTTTGCTAGTTAAAAACGGAACATCACAACAACAAGCACATAGTTTCTATTGGGGGAATCATCCATTTGGAAGCAATTGGTTAATCAAAGAAATCTTTGATTATTTTGAACAAAGACAAAATGTACAAATGTTAGCCATGATGTCATGTATCTTGTATGAAAACCCCAAGAATCTTACCATTCCCGAAGAAGCCCACGACGAAATCGGGTATAATATCCCAATACATACTCCATATCAAGCACTCCCACAACCACCTTCAATCGCAACGTTATCACGAGTCAATCGACAACATTCAAATTCAATCCCACAAAGTATATTACAACCGACAATGCTATTATACCCATTGTTAAATCATGCTAATTCTTCAGTACTGAGTTTGAAACGGGATTCTCTGATTGTCACTGGGTCCATTAATTCTTCATTGGATGGACTTAATCTGAATGTAGGATCTCCGGAACGGTTTGGATACATGAAGAAGAATTTAACCATGACTGGGATTCCCGGGGTCAGTGAACATTCATATTCCTCGCTTGGGGATTCCCTTACTGATTTTAGAACAGACAGTCCAAGTAAACTTAAATTTGAAAAACGAATGATTAGGTCGTCTCGTGCAGGCACTACATCAGGGTTGATTAGACCCAAGGGTGTCAAAGTTAAACCACCACCTAGTGTAACTATCGAGATGCAGAATGTGGAGGAGTTGGACTTGTATGAAAACGTCCATTGTCAGTCATTGCTTAACGGACAAGATGATTTGAAGATTCGAAATTATCGTCAATTATACGGAGACATGTTGTATAATTGGGGATTACCCGTAAGTCGAATAAAGATTCTCAAGTTTAATTACCCTGAAGTTGAACAAGAAGTTAAATTTGATTTACATAAATGTAAAATTGGCTTACGGAAACGGTCAAAACAATTACCAGGTCAGAATTTCCTAAATGCGATTTCAACCATTGTTGCAAGCAAACCCAATGCATGGAATACTAATAAACGATCAATTTTGAAATATTGTAATTTATGTAATTTGATTGTGACAAAGAATTTCACCTTGTGTATTATTTGTGAACATGTCTTACATACTGATTGTGCCATGGAGTGGTGGGCTGGTGATAATACTGAATGTCCCAGTGGATGTGGATGTACCTGTTTAGACAGGTGACCTATAACTTATATATATATTTAATGAACAATATACACATATAACTTAGACATATCTCTATATAATCTATTGACGCGAGTTTACAATCTGATCTTTTAAAATTTCATCCCATTCAAGGGCAAGAGTTTGTAAATATTTAACCACATCTGAACACCCAGTAGTATCAATCGTATCCTCCACCAACAAATACTCTCTACCAGACCCAGTAGTTGCCGAACCTACTTTATCCACCTGATTAACTCTGCCCATAGCAGCAGCAACAGGAGCATTGGCTGCGATATATCCTTCAATATTATGATATGGCGATCCTAACCATCTTGCCATATAAAACAAAACCAACATTCCATAATACGTGAACCAATTCAAATACTGGAAAAATGAAAAACTAGTGAATATACCCGGGTGGACCAAGTACAGTTCAATTCCATATTGCGATTTCAAATCTTTATACCATCCATAATGCAACAAATCGACAATTCGTTTAGATCCTTCGTATGAGTTTGGCGATCTTAACAATTGTAAATCATTAAATGACAAATACTTCGCTTGTGACATTACTGAACTTATCCAAATGATTTTCCCACCATTACGTAACAAACTTGTCTTTAATTTATGGATTAAATAATAAGGACCAAACACATTAGCTTGGAAAACCAATCCCAAGTCATCACCCGATTTAACACCCACCCTTTGTAATTTATAATTTGGATTCGTCACTGCATCAATTGGATTTTTCAATATTTCAACCGTAGCTCCAAACCAATCAATACCGCTATATACACCTTGAGCAGCATTGACAAAGAAATAATCCAAGTGTTTGTATCGTTTAGTCAATTCGTAATACCCAGACAAGATGGAAACCATATCGGTGAAATCAACCAAGAGGTAATCGAATTCAACCTGGCCTGATTTAGTAGGGAGGTTGTCATTGATGAATTGTTTAATGTCGGAAATCAGAGTCTTCACATTGGGTAATGTTCGGGAAGTTACGATTAACGTGATGTGTTTGTCTTGTGGGAGTTGTTGTAATAATCTGATGGCGATGTTGTAGCCTAGATTAGATGAGGCACCCGTGATTAACGCCACGGTTGAGTCTTTAATAAGTGACATATTGATTATATAAGGTTGGTGTAACAGTGAAAAAAATCTGGTGTGTTTCGGTTGTTAAGTAGTGAGAAAAAATATACGATATACGACGCAACCTCCTCGGGTGCAAAAAATTAAATCCTGAGCGAATGCGAAGGATTAACCAGTGTTACAATGATGTTTTATATTCTATTTACCTATACTATGGATGAAACAAAACTGAGCAGAGTGGTACTATTAATACCTCGCTTTCGCTCGGTATTATGGCAACCATATATCCTTCCAACCAATATTCTTTCTCACAGCATTAGAAAACCCTTCATGATACTTTACCCAAACCCGAGCCGGTTTAAACCCATCATCATCTTTCACAGCCATTTGAGTATTCATATCTTGATATTTCCCCCTAAAGAAATCAACACTATTCCCAGTTTTCAATTTCTTCTTTGTGGGTTCTTGGGTTACTTCCTGAGGTCGTTTCTTTATTGTCAATCTTTCCAATTCTGCTGATATCAATGGAAACAACATCTTTCTTTTAATTTGAACTTGTTGAGATTTAGTGAATGTGGTTATTGGATCCCAGTTGGGTGTTAGTTGTAGTGTTACTACCCCAGTTTCTAAATCACGACTATTTTCCAACTTTAAATTAAATTGTTTAATTATAGCTGTGATTTTCTTGATCCACCCCTTTTCAACATCAGTTAAATTAGAAGATATGTTCGGAGTTAATATTTTCGACATATAAGGCAAGAAATACTCTGTCATTGCTTGACTATTTAATGATAATTGACAATTGATGGGTATATTATCCCAAACTCGTTTAATCACAGCTTTATTCTGCTTTAACGTTTCATACGTTTCATATTCTAAGTTTCTTACATTTGGAATCAATTGATTAGTTGTCTTGGCTGGATTTATCTGACTGAACAAAGACCATATTTTCAACCCTACAAATCCGGTGTACTCCGGATTAGTTGATATCAAATCATAAAACCCTAACCAATCACTAAACTCACATGGTCGTTTCAAGGAATCATCTTGTAAATGAACCGTATCCAAATATCGATTAAAACTCCCCATTACAACTTTATCAAATGAATTATTCACTACCCGGCCATTTGAGTACTTATCCAACAACACCATAAAATTCTCATCTTTTTTCAAACTGGCATCTCGGACAAATAATTGATCAACCATATTAAACCAGGATATCTGTTTATCCATTGAATCAACACTGTTTGAATTGAATTGAATGTGGTTTATACAAGCTCGAATATCACCATCACATACATTAACAACATCATTAATTTCTCTCGAACTGAGTTGTAGTTTCTCACACTCACTTATCCATGTTAGATGATCCTTGATGGATTTCTTACCGTTACTTCCCTGGGGTTTCCTGAATGGGATTATTTCACATATGGGTCGTAATTTATCCATGGCTCGAGCGTTACCTGTAGGATATACTTCATTGGCTATACAAATAATCGGTCTAGTCAACAATACATCTTTCTTTTTCTTGCCGGTGTTTTCCTTCTTCATGGCTCGTTGATCTGAAGTTATAACATCATGTAATACTTTAACTACATCGTGTAAGTTCCCTAATGAGTCAATTTCATCAATCACGAGACATGTGGGTTTATTTGATTTCAACAGATTGACCGTCAAGGCATTATTGATCTTTAATTTTAGGGCCAGCGTGACATGGGAAGTATCTGATTGAGGTAATAAATCCATACTATTTGCAGCATTTAATTCTTGAATGGTATATCCCATTTGTTTAGCTAAGATGTGGACTAGACTGGTTTTTCCTATACCTGGAGGACCATGAATAAGTAAGATTTTCCTATATGGTCTACCCAAGCTGTCTTCCCCAGGAGTAGCACCCGCACCACTGTTCTCACCAAATACTATAGAAGACCATTTTTTCAACCAATGTAATACAAGTCGATATTGTTTATCATTCCCACCAGAACATAATTGAATGAATTTATTAGGCCGA
Source organism: Spathaspora sp. JA1 (assembly GCA_003676035.1). Lineage (NCBI taxonomy): Eukaryota > Fungi > Ascomycota > Pichiomycetes > Serinales > Debaryomycetaceae > Spathaspora > Spathaspora sp. JA1. The sequence goes on along the minus strand of NSGQ01000033.1, from coordinate 82,120 downwards.
TATTTCTCTGACCAAATTTGACCGGAACTGGGCTTGGATTTAGTGGTTACACTCGCTAACTTTTCATTGTTTTCCTTGATTGTGTTTCGTAAATTTGCTTTACTGAATAATAAATTCAGATTGAAATATGAACCAACTTGTAAATCAACATCATACGTTTGTTTAGGCTTGCGGTATAGTTTGACAGTTCTACCATTGAATAATTTAACTTCTTTACCGGGATCGGAGCCTACCTCTACTTCATCCATTGCGACCTCAGGAATTGGGGGTTGTACTTCTGGTTCAGCCATTTCTAGGTCTGGTTCCTCTAGTTTATCATCAGTGAATAAAAGTGAATCAGACATGGTGAATTCATCTTCGGGTTGTTGACTGAATAGAGTCGATTCAGATATGTTAAGACTATCTACTTCCATCATAACTGGTTGTGCCATCTGCTTGTCTTGGTAATATATTTGGATCTGAGAAAATGTAAATAACGCGTCTTGTTAAAACAAAAAAAAAACTTGGAGACAACACTTTTGTGCGCCAGTGGCGTCTTTCTATTGAATAAGGTAAAGAGTTGCACTGAGACAAGAGCCTTGACCGTGATAACGGAATTTATTACCAATTTGAAACAAGTCGTACCGTTCGGTAATAAATACCATTGTCATGGTCAAACTTCGTGTCTCAAGGAATTCAAGTTAAATTTGGATAAACAGACGCGAACAACAGTCGTTTATAATCTACAACAAACACAGAGAGAATCCAATGACGAGGGAACTCACTCACCTTTCACATTTTCCCATATCTGACAATTGTTCAACTGTATCGTAACCTCTGTCTCAATATTGAATAAACCAATGTTTAACCGCTTGGCTCAAATACGTGAATACTTCCAGTCTAACAACTGAAACTCAAAATGAGATTCCAGTAATTCTGCAATTAATTTTAACTCTAGCTCTACCAGTATAAATCTACATAGAAGAGCACCAGTTCCTACGCAAATGATCAAACTCTACTCTTACAATACTTGTTTAATTCATACTATACATCTACCCAAATGTCTTTAATTGAATCTCTTCACTATCATCATCCACCAAATCAACCTTACCATCCCCTCTAACCAACTCTTCCACCAATTTCTTTTGTGACTCACTCAATTTATTAATTATCAATTTAAAACTCTCCGGATTCTGTTGGATTAAAATAACAAGCTTTTCATGAAGATACCCTTTAGTCAACGTATCATTATATTTAACCAACAAGGGGATAATCACAGTATACAATGCCGTTTGTTTCTCTCCTGATTGTACCCTGGTAAACAACATCAATATCTCAAATATGATCTTCACTTCAATTTGACTATCTGAATTGACTTGATTGAGTAGTTCTGTAATTAGGTATTTTAAAGTGAGGACTGGTTTAGGATATTGGATCAATGATTTAATGCATTTGACTCCAGTTGGTGCTGTATCACTTGAACTCAACAATTTCAATAATCCATTACTTAATTGATGTGATTCTGTCTCTGTCAATGTGATCTCACCATTAGTTATCAACAACACGTTAGTGATTATTGAATAATTGTTCGTGGAGTCAATTTCAAAATAGTGTTTAATTATATTATGAAATGTGGTTATCAACTCAGGAGTAGATTCATTAATCACATTCTTCAAATGTGGGATAATTATCGAAATCAACAATCCGTTCCTTGTCTCATATATCTTTGCAAATATGTATAACAACACCCCATACAAGTCAACTTTAACCACATCAGGCAACACACTCACCATATTAACCAATCCATGTAATGTCTTTTGTAAAACCAATAAATTGGGTGCACTATCTGCATGTTTCAATAATAATTGATCCAGAACATTACCTTCATCATAATCATATTTCAAAATCGGTAATATTGTAAACAAGGGTAACATTTCTACTCTAATCAACTCAAACAATTTATCAAATCCGTTAGTTAATTCATTTGTCTTGATATATGTATGGAAAATCGTGGTAATAATTTCAATTAAATCACATTGGATCTCAATGTCTGATTCAATTAGGATTAATCTATCGAATAAATCAACCACTTCTCCAAATATCTCATCATTGAATAACAAATCAACCAATTGATTAATATGGACTAGTCTCTTTAATGAGATTAATATTTCGTTCACGTTTTTATTCTTGATTAACGATTCAACACATTGACTGAATAGTATGAATAAGAAATTAGTAACGTCAGATTCATTAGTTAGATACTTCTCAATGAAATCAGGGGTATTGTGTAATTCTAAACTCAACACACTTATGAAATTAATCCAATAATTTGAATATATTGAAAGTTGATTGTTTGTAGAATCACTATATTTCAAGAGACTAAACTCTTGTAATTCGAGTATCCAAAGTGAGGTCAACAATGACGAGTATTTAGTAAGGATTTCGCCAAACTCAGGTTCAACTGTACTATCAAACGAATCAATTTTCAAAATCGCCCAACAGTTTAATATAGACAATTGAATCAGTTTCCTTCCAAATTCACTCATGCTTTCCAAAAATCCAAATCGGACGAAATTACCACCACTGGAAATCTCCTCTAATAAATAAATCAAAGTTTTCAAAATCCGCTGCTTCGAATAAAAGTTAATCCGAGGGAGGTTTATAAACTTTGAACACACATTAATCGCATCAACAATCACAACATGATCATTCCCTGGTGTAAAACATGGAATCAACGCACTTATAATTTGTGCTTGTTGTTGTTCCAATATCGAAATTGTAGGATACATTGGATCAGGTAAATTCCCAAACAATTTCAAAGTCAAATCCAAAAGTTTAATTCCTTGTAATTTCAATTCAATAATCGTGGAAGTTGATCCAATGAATGATAATTTAACCAAGTCTTGTATTTTCGGTTTCAATTGTTCAATTAATTTACTGTTTTTATTAGCGAGATACAACAAATGGTTTAATAATTGATAGATAAACAATTTAAATTCCCAACTTATAGGCTGCTCTTCATCCTCGACATTCTCCCTTACGATATTTTCAAACTCCTCATCTTGTAACATGACTGAACTTGCAGTTTTCTTCTTGTCTCTCTGCAGTAAAGGTAACAATTTATGTTGATAATTCAATTCCAAGAAAGGACCAATTAATTTCTTACCACTTTTCTGGAATATCGAATTCAAAATCCCAAACCAATTCTTATCCAAACTTGTCTCCAACCATAATTTAATAAACAGCTTTAGAGCATCACAAGGTTTGATATTCATGGATATCCATAACAAGTTAATCGTCTCCTTGGTGATTATTTCATTCCCGAATATCTTCAACAATTCAAAATAACACTCATATGCCCCAGAATACAATTGGAAACTAGTATTAAAAGGGAATATCGACTCTTGGTTTAGACTAGTTGGGGAATTACTACTTGTCAAACAAAGTTTTAAATTCTTGGATATAATCAAGTTTAATAAATCAATGAATATCTTTATTTCATCCTCAATTAAATTCTGATCAAATATAATTAATTCCTGGAATAATCGTAATAAATTGGTGTATACCTGATTATACTCATCTAAAGTAATCACACCGACACCTTGACTCAAACTAACAATTAGACCAGCCAATTTCTCCCGATCTGAATCATGTACATCCTTAATCGCTGGTCCTAAACTCGTGATAAACAATTGCAAGAGCTTAGACATTGGTCCTACTGAACTAAATCTCGTTTTCAAATTAACGAGAATGTTATTATTCACATCAAATCCAAACAAATCATTCAAGTAATTCGAGTACAATTTATTCAAGACAGTAGGAATCAACAAATTATTATCTAAATTCGATTCAAACAACTTGATTAATCCAAGCAAAGTAAAATGACCAATTATAGGATTAGGATCATTCAACAACTGTATACTAATATTATAAATATCTTGAAATCCAACTTTTGTAACATGATATATTGAACACAAGGTCAATATTGAAAAACCACGATTATATGGATTTGAATCGGTCACGATATCATTTATAATCAGATTGATTTGACCTACCGTACCATTCATATCAAGGTACAAACTCGACAATCCGATTGTCTCTGAATTTAATTCAATTAAATTGAGACTTTTAATCGATTTGATAATATCTATAATCACGACAATTATACTTTCATCTATGGGCTTCCTAACTACTCCATTCAATGCAATTGATGTGTTTATCTTTATTGCTTGTAATCGTAATGGATCTGTTGAACTTAATGAATTTCTAATTTGTTCAAGTAGGGAAAATTGAATCTTGGAACTTAAATGAGGAAACACCAATATAAACAACTCAATTGAGATATCCACTAATGAAGTAGTCAATTGCACGGAATATTTGTTATCAGTTAATAAAACAGTTGGGTCATAGTTTATACTAGACACAATCAGAAACGACAATTTTTCAAACTCATCAAACCAACTACTTCCTTCAGTTGGTTGATATTTACTACTCACTCCAAAACAATTATCACCATCATTCAAAACAACACTGTGTGTATAGAAATCAGACACACTAACAGGCTTGGTCTTTCTTGTAGTTGTCCTGGCGAATAACTTACCATCACTAAACACTTTAATTAGGAAGATAATCATATTTGAATTAATTTCATTCTTGACAATTGGTGCTAATTTAATAAAACATTGCAATACAAGTTTCTTACAATATAATACAAGATTAATCACGGTCTTTTCCTGATTGGTGTTGTTTTCATATAATAAATTAACATTTACATTGTTGTATTCAAATAAATCAATGCCTCCTAATACGTTACTTTCAAGGTATGACAAGTAGTTGTATGACTTGTTTAACAAGAATTGAATCTGTTTTAATGATTCCGGAGTTAAATCGACTGAATTCAAATAGTTTAACAAACAAATCAAACTAAAGTTTCTTAATTTCAAATTAATCACAATATCCAGAGTGTTTGTCTCCTGTTGCTGCTGCGTTAACAAACTCTTCCAGAATATAAACAATTGCGACGAATTCAATCGAACATATTCCGAACTATTATACAATGTAACTAGCGAAGACAAGAGTATCCAACAACAAGTATTCTTGGGACTAGTGCTATGTTTTAAATTCTGAGTACAGAAACTCAATACTTTAACAATGATTGAATTCTGTAATAAATTTGAATCAGTCTGTTTAATCAATGACAGTAACGCAAGGGAATAACTTGATAATTTGGTCGATACAACATCTGGATGATGATATTCTTGATCTACTAATGTGAATGCTTGTAATAAAAGTTGATTAATTACCACTTGATTATATTTGGCATAGATTAACAAAGTGTTTAAGGAATAATTCCGAATGTTGGTGTTTTCATTGACGATTAATTTAAACAAGATATCAACCACAAATGAAGAAATATCCTGATTAGGTTTCTCCAAATCTAAATCATCGTCTTCAATCTGAGTTTGTTTGGAATTACTATCATCGAAATTAACACCATAAGGTAATAACATTTCAATAATAACCAATAACAAATAAGTCTGATAGGAATTACTGTATGGGTCAACTTCAAGATTAACATTCTTGGCTTTGCTCTTGGATTTGAAAAATAAAATCAGTTGTCGCTTCTTTTCCTTGGTTGTAACCTTGGGAGTATTGTTATCTTCTTCAGGTGAAAACTTGGTGTATACATATCTAGTCAACATTTCATGACAATTCAATCCAGTTTCAGTAACTAAATATTCGATAAGTTTCCTCCAATGAGCAATTGTCTTGTTCCAAGCTTGATTTTGTACATGTCTCTTGTCAACATTGGTGAATTTGCTTAAAATTAAATCTAAAATCGTGAGTAGATTCGTAGATAAGAAATCTGGGTTTTGGAATTGTTCCAATTGTAAATAAAATATCACAACTTCAACAATACTTGTCTGAAGGAAATTTGTTTCTAAAGTGGTGGCAATCACTGACTCACTATCTTCTTCTTCCTCGGTTTCTTCCTCGTCTCCCTCCTCCACTATCCGTTCAGTTAAATTTTCATTCCAGAAATTAGACTTTGGTAAAGGATACAACAAAACTAAATACTCAATAGGATTAAACTTCCCACTAGGAACCAAATTAATCATTAAATTAGCCAACAATTCAACCATAGCAATTCTAACATCCTTGGCGAAATTACTCAACCCGTACTTAAACAACTTCTCGTGTGAATTCAACAAGTTCGTTTGAAATTGATGTTGATTATTCATAATAACCTCCGGTTTTAACTTGTTGTTGCTTTGTAACAATCCTTCATAATTACTAGACACATTCAATATCAACAAATTCTTTAAACATAATATATAATTCTTTTTCAATAATACCGTAGTTGTATCTGACTCTTCTTCATACGACACCGGTTCTTGAATTGCTTTAGCCACAATCTTCAATAACTTCGCTTGCAACTTTTCGTCAATTTCAAATCTGGTGGCATTCTTGGTTATTGAATTCAACAAGAAAACCAAATTACTATTAACATTAGGATATTTCTTGATTATCTTGTAGATTAAATTAGTCGAGAAACTAATCAACGATCCAAGTTGATGAGGGAATGTTTCAAACAAATCAACAAGTAAAAGAATCGACACGTTGACAGTTATGTTTATATCCTCCTGTAAATTATTCAACAATCCATTGGTAACGTCATATATCTTGGATGAAAGTTTAGTCAACACAAGGACAAGATTCCTAGAGACTAAGCGATATAAAGTCAAACTGGTGTTTACCTCCGGTTGCGTCTCTTGTTTCTTTTTAGGCTTGGGTAATTTTTGAATAAGTTGTTGTAATTGGTCAAGATATATTTCATAGTCGGTGTCTGCAATTTCTCCTCGGGTCAATTGTCCATTGAGATTGGTCAAGTAAATGAATAGTTCAGATTTGTCGAATCTATTGAGAATATCTGAAAATTGATCCATATTGAACTGACCTACTGTGTCAAAGAACTGGTCAAGGTGGGAATGGTCAAATAAAAGGTTATGTGTTGTAATTTATGTCGCGCGAAAATTACATAGTTTACGACAAAAGTTAAGACACGAGAACACACACTATCAAAAGACACAACACATTATACAAAGGCGCAAGAGAAGTGTATTGATACGCTAATTTAGGTAAAATGAATATCCCAGTATGAAGCTCTATCAATGTTGAAAAAACGTGTCTATACATTTTCTATATGCAAAAGTAGTTGTATGATCCCGGGTAAGCTATTTAAAAGAGTCGAGGTTTTGACAGTTTGGGATTTGAATCTAAACTAACAGTTCTATTAGATATAGGAGACCCTCTAATTGAAGGTAGGTCCGAGAATCGTTGACTTGTACTTAATCTCGGTTTAGTATGTTTAGTTCGTGTCGATGAAGTTTCCGACATTGACACCGTTCTAGTAGGGATTGAATTCAAGGTTCTATTCAAAGCTCGATCTATATCTAATGTTAAACTTTGTAATTTCCTCAATGATCGTGATTTCTTCATTCTGATAGTTGGTGGTGGACTTGATCTCAACATTTCTTTAATGCTTAAAATCAGCACATCCCCCACTTCTTCATCTGATGCTGTCTGGTTCTGGTTGTGGTTGTGATTCTGCCGTACTTGTTGATTCAACTCATTTAACTGGTTCTGATAATTGGTTATATACAATTGTTGTTCTATATTTTGTTTTTTCGATCGATCAACTTCATCTTCCAACAAGGCGATTTTTTCCAATAATTCATTATTAAACTGTTGCGATATTTCATATTTATTAAGTAATATTCGATCATTTGATTCCATACTATCATTAACTATTTCAATTTTAACTAATTTCAATTGAAGTTGAGTAATCTCCGACTCCAATTTCATAATCTTATCACGATTAGTCAGACTCAACTCGTTAATCTCGGAATTTAATTTAACGTTCTTTTGTTTGGCATCGAGATAAACTTGTTGTAATTTATTTAAATCTCGTACAAGACTAGCATTTTTGGTTTCTAATTCTTGTAATTCATCTTCAAGTGCTCGTTCTAAATCTTTACTGGATTGTTGGAAATCATTAAGTATCGACTCAAGTTCAAGAACTTTCGATATAAGTTCATCCTTGGATAATTCTCCAAGTTTCTTTTCATCCATCACAATGTGTAATTGTTACAAAAGTGTAAACCTAAAAAAAAAAATTACCCAGATCATTTGTTTTTGTTTATGTTTACCAATTTAGAAAATTATTAACACAGTGCGCTTTAATGCTGCAATAGTAAACAATAGAAAGATGGGACTTCTGTATCGGACTGTACCTGTAAGGAATCTTGCTTATAACAGGTATGCTTTCTCTAGAAAATTCAATTAGTAGATTATACCTCTGATTAATAATCATTCTAAACAGATGTGCTTAAACCCTACAAACTAATCTACAGATAATTAATTAAAAAACTTATCCGCATTAATATACATGTAAATATTACAATAATACACAATCAAACAAACATGAAGGTAGCCATAACAGAAATGAATAATACAAAGAAACTAGATTTGACAAGAGAAGCTGAACCTTCATAACTGTCAATGAGTTCTTCCAGATCTTCATTTACCAGATTACCATTGACTTCATTAGGTGAAACGTCTTCCAGATCTTGGTTACTTGACAGATTATCACCGGCTCCACTAGGTACAATATCAGTAAGCTCTTCTAAATCTTCATTGGCCAGACTATCACTGGCTCCATCAGGTGAAACATCTTGCAGATCTTGGTTATTTGACAGATTGGCTCCACTAGGTAAAGTATCAACAAGCTCTTCTGAATCTTCATTGGCACCCAGATTATTATCGGAACCACCAGGAACTGGTATAGCAGATGCATTTGAATCACCAGCTTGACCATTTCCATTAGGAATATTACCACCTGGTTGCGACCCGGCAGGAACAGTAGTAAGTCCAGTAGGATTAGCAGCCGTTACATAGGTGGTGGTAACTCCATTGATGGTAGTAAACACAATGGAATTAGATGTTTCAATAACAGTAGTTACATAAGTGGTGTCCGTTCTAGTGATGGTGGTTACAACTTCTATTTCTGAATCTTTGGGGTTTGGAGATGCCCCGGTTGGATTAACACTTGAAACTGCACCTGTAGTTGTCAATGTCAATGTTAATGTTCTTGTGATAGTTGGGTCAGTAGGATCAATAACTACAGTAGTCACGGTGGTTGTAAATGTTCCCGCTCCAGGTGGAGAAACAACGGTGGTAGAAGCAGAAGTTTCGGTAAGTGAATTGGTAGTATCAATATTGGTACGGGTATCTTCATCGGCAGGTTCTGTGGTAGCTCTAGTAGTTGCATCAATTGGTTCTACGGTAGTTCCATCAGTAGTAGTTCTAACACCTGGTTCTATGCTACTTCTATCGGTACTATCATCAATTGTAGTTTCAGCAACAGGTTCTGTAGTAGCATCTTCGACATTAGTAGTTTCATCAGTGGAATCCCTGGTAGTTCCATCGGTAGTAGTAGTTCCATCAACTGGTTCTGTAGTAGCATCTTCAACGCTGGCAGTCCGATCAAGAGGTTCTGTACTAGTTCCATCAACATTAGTAGTTCCATCTCCTGCTACTGTGCTGGCACCATCAACATTGGTAGTTCCATCACCTTGTTCTATAGTAGTATCTTGAAGGCTGGCAGTCTCATCAAGAGGTTCTGTGGTAGTTCCATCAACATTAGTAGTTCCATCACCTTGTTCTGTGCTGGTTTCAGCAACTGGATCAGTAGTTGTTTCATCAACAGAAGTGGTTACATCGTTTGGTTCTGTAGTAGTTCCATCTTCACCTGCTTCAGTGGTAGTATCATCAGAACTAATAGTATCATCAGTAGGTTCTGTAGTAGTATCTTCGGCACTGGTAGTCACATCAACACTTGTACTATCATCAGCACTAGTAGCCACATCAACACCTGTACTATCGTCAACGCTAGAAGTAGTATCATCAGTAGTAGGTTCATTCACAGCAGTGGTTTCTTCAGAAGGCTCTGTAGTAGTTTCATCAATACCAGTAGTCTCTTCATCACTGGTAGTACCATCCTCAGTAGTCTGATCATCACTAGTACTTTCATCAATAGCAGATGAATCATCAACTGGTTCTGTAGTAGTTTCACCAACGGGTTCAGTAGAAGTATCCTCAGCTATAGTAGGTTCATCAGTAGTTTCTGTCGTAGTATCCTCAGCAAGCTCATCAGTAGAATCTGTTGTAGCATCCTCACCACTAGTAGTTTCATCGACGATTGTAGCAGATTCATCAACAATAGTGTCTTCAACAGAAGTGTTTTCTTCAACTGGAACAGGTTCAACAACTTTAGTCCCTTCAACAACTGAAGTTTCTTCAACTGTAGCCTCTTCAACTGTAGTAGTATCTTCAACTATAGTAGTCTCTTCAACTGTAGTGATCTCTTCAACTGTAGTAATCTCTTCAACAGGATCAAAAGTGGTTTCAATAAATGGATTTGTTGATATTGTGGATTCAGTAGTTTCAGTGGTTTCAATGGTTTCAGTGGTTTCAATTGTTTCAGTACTTTCAATAGTCTCAGTGCTTTCGACAGTTTCAGTACTTTCAACAGTCTCAGTGCTTTCAACAGTTTCAGTACTTTCAATAGATTCAGTGCTTTCAACAGTTTCAGTCGTTTCAACAGTCTCAGTGCTTTCAACAGTCTCAGTTGTTTCAATAGTCTCAGTGCTCTCAATATATTCGGTACTTTCGATAGCTTCAGTAGTTTCAGTACTCAGAACAGCTTCACAAACTTCCTCCCAACATTGGAATGGATATTCATGAATAGCATCACTGTCACATCCACCCCCGAACATTTCTCTGAAGGGATACCAATCATATATCACAAGAACATCAGGTGTGCATAATAATAACCCTTCCTTTGGTTGAGCTCTTATTACAAAGGTAAGGAAAAAGTGATAAGGAGAATCACCAAGTAAATCAATCTGGCGCTCGGGGCTAAACAAAATAATATCTGTATAGGGTTGATTTACCACAACGGAAATATAGCTAAGGTCTTTTAGGGACTGACCCAATCCGTCAATTTTGAATTCAAGCATTGCCTCGTATAAATCATCTTGGATCCAATGAATGTGAACAAATTCAAAGATTTCTGCGAGAGGTTCCCTCCTGGGAGAACAATAGTCGATGAATGTAGAAGGACAATCGCTGGTTGCTTCCGGGAGCAGTGGATCAATGGTTATAATAGTCGAGGGTGGGCCAGTAATTTCAGTAGTATCACTTGGGTTACAAACTTCCTCCCAACATTGGTATGGATATTCATCATCATCAGTGTCACATCCATGCCCGAACATTTCTTTGAAGGGATACCATTCATATATCACAAGAATATCAGGTGTACATAATAATAATCCCTCCTTTGGTTGAGCTCTTATTACAAAGGTGACAAAAAAGTGATAAGGAGAATCACCAAGTAAATCAATCTGGTGCCCGGGGCTAAACAAAATAATATCTGTATAGGGTTGATTTACCACAACGGAAATATAGCTAAGGTCTTCTAGAGACTGACCCAATCCATCTACTTTGAATTCAAGCATTGCCTCATATAAATTATCTTGGATCCAATGAATGTGAACAAATTCATAAATTTCGGAAATTGGTTCTCTAACTGGAGAACAGTAGTCGGTGAATGTAGAAGGACAATCGCTGGTTGCTTCCGGGAGCAGTGGATCAACGACTGTAATAGTCGAGGGTTCGCCCGTGGTTTCAGTAGTTTCACTTGGGTTGCAAACTTCTGCCCAACATTGGATTGGATATTCATCATAATCAGAGTCACATCCATGTCCGAATGTTACTAAAATTGGGTTTTCAATAGGTTGCCATTCATAACGTAAAAGGAGTTGAGGTGTGCATGATAACAGATCTACCGTTTGGCTTTGGATTACAAACACAAAGTAAAAATGATAAGGAGAATCTCCAAGTAAATCAATACCTTCTTCGAGCCAAAAGAGTGGAATATTTTGGTAGGGTTGATTTACCACAATGGAAGCGTATATAAGGTCTTCAATAGAATTTCCCATTCCATCTATTTTGAATTCAAGCGTTGCCTCGTATAAATCATCCTGGATCCAGCGAATGGAAACGAAGTCAAAGATTTCTGCAACAGGTTCCCTCATTGGAGAACAGGAATCGGTGAACGCAGAAGGACAATCAGTTGCTTCTGGGAGCAGTGGATCTATGGATATAATCGTGTTAGGATCGGCTTTTACAACCGTTAAAATTTGTACTAGTAAGTACCAAACAAACACAAATTGATGCATTGTAAATATGGTAAATTTGCAATAAAGCTTTAAGATAGGGATATACGCAAAGAACTAATCCCAAAGAACTAGCAGAAAATCATGTCTTTAAATACTCAACGAGACAAGGAAACCATTTGACCTAACCGCGGAAGCAAATACATTGGATATACTATTCTGTCCTTTTGGTTGTTATTATTTAGAATATTCCCGACAGTGTCATCCATAATTCTCGGCTGACGAACAAGATAAAAAATAAAATAGACATTCGCTAAGGCGGCTCACTTGCGGTTATTTGAATGGCTCGATTCCTTTTAAATCTTTCGTATATGGTTGCCAAACTGTAATCAATTCTGATGATGCAAGACCAGTTACGATATACTGTCTCATTTCTCAATAACATTGATTAACATACATGCTAATTAGAGAACTTCTTACGACTTGATCTCGCGTACGCTGGGTTAAATTTTGTTGTGATAGATCATTTCCTGGGCACTTTTTGCTGCAAACTTTGATCTGGTCTAAAGTGCTCGATTTGTGCTAATATTTTCTCAAATCGGAAATTTAGGTGCAGATTATTTTTTTGATGTGTTCTTTCGGGGAGACCATCTGCAGAACCCTACAGAACGGTGACTATTTTTTATTGTAAATTCTTGGCTTGCACAGGGTATGGATTATTTTTTTTCATTGAAGAAAAACTAGATAATTTATAGAATTCTTTAGAAAAACCTAGTCCCTAGAATAACTCAAGAATGAATTTGTGTTTGTAATTGAAGAGCTCTGATTAGTGATGGCTAACTGAGGGTAGAATGGCTTGGTTATGAAATATCAGATCTACAGAACCATATCTCTTTATATTGAATTCTTGGCAAGACTTTAGGCATTTTTTTCCGTACATAATATTACATATGGACTTCTAGAATGCGCCTCATCACATACATTTAAGAACACAAAAACAAAAAAATAAAACGGTATAAATGATGAAGAGCAATAATACTTAAAAAACAAAGAAATACATAGCAGGCTTAGAGATATACAATAGCGGAGACAATATCAGGCCATTATTGTAATTAATTTAGCAATAATTATTTCTTTATCTGTGGGGTAATGCGAATTACCAAACAGATATTCTTAATTAGATGCTCGATTAGGAAGAAGAGGATTTCCAATCAAAATTGTCATTCAATAATAACAAGCCTATCTTCAAAATGTCTTCTGAATTGGCTGCTCTTTCAATATTGTATTTCTTCATTAGCGAATCAATTAAAATCGATCCCTTAAGGATAGATTCCAAGCACAGCTATTTTCCTTTGTGCCGAGATTCGCATTTACCCTGGGACCCCAGATTTTTTGGCTAAGCATTGTCATAATTTTTTTTTGCTTCGGTTGTAGAACGCCCACCTTTGTTAGGAATCATTGCTATATGCCTCAAGCATATTTTTCTAAAATCAATACGGCACTAAAATAATCAGATTAGAACATATATGAATCAAGCTGGTGAAATGTTTTTACGTTCTGGAATCCTGAGATATCACCAGGCGTCATCTGACATTAAAAAATAAACAAATCAAGTTTGAATTAGAACCGTTGCCAATATTCGAAATTGGACGATTTATCTCAAATCGAAAATGCCAAGAACGTCCAATTTTGAAATCTTCGCTGGAATAATTTCTTTTGATTCCGACTAAGATGTCTTGTGGCATCTGTATAAGAACTTTCAAAAGATATTCCTTTCACCCTAATTCCAATCTCCTTGATTATTGAATCGGTCATGCACTATTAAAGTTTGCTTCTTATGCAAACAAATGCAAGTAACGTTCGCCACAACGCATTCGCCCCAAATATTTTTTTAGATTTTGATTTTAAACCATTTTAGGAGGTTTGAGGAGAGAGCGCAAAATTTTTCAGATACTAATAACTTGCTCAGTAATCAAACTTAAGAAAAATATAGCAATTGGGCTAAGGTGCCAAGATATTTCCCTTCAAAGTTATTCGGTCCTTAAAAATTACCTTTTCGGAGCACACTTGCATTCTGCATTAAAAAATAAAATGGGGTTCTGTACAGTCTTTAATAAGTGTTAAATTATATATTATTAAACAATTAATTAAGTATATAAAAAAATGCATGTTAATTGTATGGGAAAAGAAAACTGTAAATTTATTGAATGGATTTGCTCAGTTTTCGTTTGTAGATATTTCCAGTTCTGTAGTTCAATCAGTTGAAATATTTTGAAAGGATTTATAAAGTCCTTCAATGATCTCTGGTTTCGCTAAATCGATGTTTGGATCTGAGCTGTCTTCCAAGCTAAACACCAGCTTATCATTATCATCTGGGTTAGCAGAATCATCTCTTCTCTTGGGGATAAGTCCAAGATATTTATTGACATTGTCCGTTTTCCTGTAAATAAAACGTGTTGTGTTTTCGAGTTTAATTTCTGCCACCTCAACCATTGGGTGGATATTCAAATTCATACCGTGTGTACATTGCACTAATGGCTCTAAAGACAATCCGTTTTGGACATGGTTAATGATGAAAACGGATTGTCTTTAGAACCATTTGTGCAATGTACACACGGTATGAATTTGAATATCCACCCAATGGTTGAGGTGGCAGAAATTAAACTCGAAAACACAACACGTTATTTTCCAATGTCAATAAATATCTTGGACTTATCCCCAATAGAAGAAATAATTATTGTCTTCATTTAAAGTTGAGGGGGAATGATGAACCAGAAGTCTCTTGAAAACGTTCTTGACTTCGATGATACATTAAAGAAAAATAGATCTAACATAGATAATCTTGATGAGTTGGAGAAAATACCAAGATATTTAGTGACATTTTGACTGGTAGTTTTGGAGTATAAGTAACGGAGTTTCCCTTTGTATTCAAATTGAGCAACATCCACCATTGGATGAACATCGAAAAGGCAGAGTATTTAGAAACCGAACAACCCATTTCAAAATTCTTGAATGTCACTCCATAACAACGGTTTCAATGAAACTTCTTCTTCTTCAATTAAAAAATATGGAATGACATTCAAGAATTTTGAAATGGGTTGTTCGGTTTCTAAATACTCTGCCTTTTCGACCTTAAAGTAAAAATTTATTAATTCCCGTTTTTGGTTGTTGGACATATAGGATGTCAAATAGTACGTTGAGGGACCATAATCCACTAAAGACTTCTCAGATGAATTAAATATCTTGCCACTGCAAATTGAATATTGGGTATTACCTATCGTAGTGGGAACCTTAAGATCTTCCATTTTTGTTTTGTATTTTATTTGGTTGCAAACCTTTACCAAAGTTGTCTTATTGCAAGCTTATAAGCATAGCTAAAAAAATTGGTAGAATATAATAAAAGCCCTGAATTAAACACAAAATGGTAAGTATATTCTAAGGATAATATCCTTTTTGTTTGTGGTACACCACTAAATTCTTTTGTAATTTCAATAACTGATTGTTTAGCAGAACAATCATTAGCACGGTGCTAATTTGTATGTTAAAGTATAAAAGGTTACCAATGATTTTTCCGTGTAATTAATTATAATTCCATCTAAGAAGTAAAAATCTTTGGATTTTAGGGTAATTCTAAGGTTCATTCATTTTGTGTTTTATTTGGTTGTAAAGTTTTACAGTGTAAAGCTGTCCGTTTCCTTTCGCTTATGAACTTGGCTAATAGTAACATTTTTTAATAAATAGATATGCAATGAATGTCATTATTAAAAGGTAAATATATTTGTTAGTAATTTTAAAATATTTGATTAAGATCGTTAATACCCTTTTGTGTTGTCTAAATTGATTTGACTTTGAATCAAAATGAGAAAGTTAAAATAAAATAATACTTACTGAATCACAAGAGTTGTAACTAATTAGAAATTATTGTGATTGTTTGATGATTGTAAATGTAGCGCCAAGAGTGGAGTTGTGATAAAGAAAGAAAAAGAAAGTGGCAAACTTTGGTTTATTTGGTTGCCAAAAAAACTCACAAATGTAAACAACCCTTGTATGCAGGTATTTTCGTTTTTTTAATTGTTGCGAAAAAAAACCTGTCAAAATATAATTGTAACAGAAAACCTGGAAGAACTGGGCAGTTCTTTATGGAGGAAGAACAAAAGATATCTATGTTATCAAATGTGGAAGTCTATTAATGCTACCTAAATATTGGGACTAACAGGAAGTGAAAGCAGAGAACTAAGATTAATATTCGGAAAAGGATTAATATCGGAAAGTTTAATTTCTCACTATACCCAAGATACTAAACCCAAGTAGTTGTCTCAAAATCTAGATGGCATATCTTATAGTGTGGTTTACCTACAGGATAAATGATTCCAGATACAAAACAAAATTATATTAACTATTAAATTATTATGTTATTAATAACAAACATTAAACTAGAACCAACATTAACCTAGTTGCTCTTCTTCAAAACTTCTCTCCTCTTAGTATTCCATATTAGCTTATTAACTTCCAAACCTTGGTTAATTCTTCTTTTTTGATTCTTCTTCACTACTAACTTCACTTTCATCTTCATCGTCACTTCTTTCATCTTCGGTAACTCCGACATAGATATATCTATACAAAATTCTAAAAATCAAAAACAACCAATAAATATTAACCAATTGTAAGGCAAAAATCAAACCAAAAGTAATTGGTTGGGAGATATAACATTTATATTGTTGAGTATCCCAATTTAATTCCCATTCACCCACAGTTCTAAATTCAGTTAATACTGACCACAAGATTTTTAAATTTAAATAATGTCTAAGATATACCCAAACACCAATAAATACCACGAAAAATGGACCTGTTATTGGACTATTTAAATAATTTAAGGTTTTCGAAGTTGCCAAGACAAAATCGGAAATATCCATGGTGATATAAATAGCTAAACCAATCCAAGTGAAATGGAATCTATAAGAACACCAAATTAAAGCAATGGTAACAATATGATGGAAAACCAATTCTTTGAAATCTTTTCTTGGTTTCTCCAATTGTAAGACTAAAACCACAGATTGTTGAACCCAAAATGCAGCTTGACCTAAATAATACACTTTAAAATATAAATCATGAGTTTTATGAGGATAGTTGATATAAAATTGAGTGGTATTGAAATACCATAATGGTAATCTTGACATGATCCATAATCCAATTGGTCCAGTACAACCATAATAACACATTGAATAAGTTTGTTCCATAAATCTTTTTTGTTTAGATTCTCTTTTAATACCACAAAATTTAGCAATTGGACGAAGAAAACAACACATTAAAAATTCACGAATAAATGTAAATACAAGAGCATAAAAGGCAACAAATTTAAAATCATCACCACCTTTACCATATTGATCAGTGCCTGAAAAATGATATTGAGGAATAATAAACCTTGCTAATGTTTGATGAGTTTTACTTTCAGGTGTTGAAAGATAAAATGTTGCTAAAATACCACCCAAATAGATTAATGGATAAATCCAAGTATGACGATATGTTAATTCTTGAAATGCAACAATTATTTTATGAACAATTGCCGTATCTGATTTTGAATGCAGTTCTAATTCAACTAATCTTGATTTTGAACGTTTTCTTTGTTGTTTCGTGGTGTGCAAAGTTGTGAACCCACTGGATGCAGTGTCCCCCACGTTGATATGACCAACTGAAGAAGTTCTTCTTCGACGGGTTCTAATTTCTTCATCCGGAACTTCAAGTGAACTCATTTTTCTAACGAATGAAAAGGAATACCTAAAGTAAAAACCAAGTTAAAAAGTTGTTTATAAATTTAAGCTCTGAATTTCGAAGAGGAAAGAAAAAAAAATTAGTACGCGAAAAAAATGGCTTTTTAAGTCGCCGAATTACGTCTAGGTAAAGCAAGGGTTCAACTCATGCATAGTGGACAATTGTGAAACTTACAAAAAAATAACCATAAATAGTATAGGAGTTGTTTTGATATCAATTAGAGTAAGCTAGAAAAATGAATGACTAGTCTAACAATAGAGCTATGTAAAACAATTACACAAACAAAGCACATGCTACCCCTATTGAAGTTTCCCCTTTTTTTTGCTTGTGTTGCAGCACTCCGGTTTTGCTCGTTTTATATCCGACGGAAATAAACGGAAATAAGCCTAGATGAGGAAACCTGGAGAGCTACAATACTAGCCACCTATTACCCTTTTATTTAGTCAGAGCAAAGGAGCTTTTGCAGCAGTTTCTAAAATGTCAACCTGAAACGTAATACTGTCAGAAATTGTGTATAGTTATTATTGTCCCTATCACACACATTTAACAAAATTTCCATTTACTTTCAAAACTTGAGTCTTCTAAATATAGATCACTAAACCATCTGAGTATACATGTATTTTGCATTCTTTAGATAGTATATTTAACTCTATGTAATGTTCAAATCAATGTATCCAACTTGGCTTTCGTACAAATTTTGCAGCAATACTATAAATTATTTTGCTGATGGTTATTACTTTATATTGGTCTCTTGTTAAATATTCAAATTATATACTACATATTGTACATATTATACGTCCTTCAAACTTCTATCAATGTGATTAATACTGTAGGAGTCCCCTGTTGGTTTATCTTAGTAGGCAGGATCAACATTCCTGCATATCAAGCAATCAACTATTTTTACAACCTTGTTTCCTAGAAAAAACCAAAAAACCCACTGATACGTAGATTTCGCCACTGCCCCTACCTAGACAACATGTCACCTTCATTGACTACATTAATTAATAAAGCCACTGATCCAACATTAACTGCTGATAATTGGCAATACATATTAGATGTATGTGATAAAATATCCAGTGATCCTGAGATCACCACTAAACAAGCAATACAAGAATTAACTAGTAAATTATCATCAAAAGATGCCAATACAATTTTAAGGTCATTATCATTATTAGTTTCAATTGCTGAGAATTGTGGGTCAAGAATTAAACAAGAGATTGCGACAAAATCTTTTTTACAAGATAATTTAATTAGTAGATTACAAGATCGGAAATTACATATTACGGTGAAATATCGAATTGTTGAAGTTATTGAACAATTGTATAATGGATTTAAAGATGATCCTAGTTTAAAACCCATGACTGATGCTTATAAAAAGGTGAAGTCTGATTATAAACAATATTTCAAGTCTAAGAATGGTCCTTCGAAACCTGAGAAACATGAACGTACTCAATATGATAAACAACGAGAAGATGATGAATTACAACGGATATTAAAATTATCATTACAAGAATATGAACGAGAACAAACCATGAAGAAAATATCATCCTCTGACAAACCCTTACCTGAAGACCCCAAACCTAATCAATCTCCTCCAAATGAAACTCAAACAATTGCCACTGTATCTAAAGTTCGAGCATTGTATGATTTAATCTCATATGAAGAAGATGAATTGTCTTTCCGTAAGGGGGATGTCATTACGGTTATTGAGTCGGTATATCGTGATTGGTGGCGAGGATCTTTACCCAATGGTAAAATTGGAATATTCCCCTTGAATTATGTTACTCCAATTATAAATAAATCAAATCAAGAAATGGCACAAGAAATTTCAATTGAAAATTCCTTATTGAGTGTTGAAAATAAAAAAATTGATAAATTATTATCAATACTTTCTTCACAACTGCAAGATGTTAATGAAGATCAAATAACTCAATTATATAATGAAATTATTCCCTTACGACCTCAATTGGGGAAATTCATTGAAAAGTATAATGTAAGAAAGGAAGAATTGATGGTGTTGAATAATCAATTAAATAGTGAAGTTAAATCATATAATGAATTATTAGATCAGCTGATTTCAACCAGAGCTAATCTGCAGCAATATCAAGCTAACCAACAATATAGTACACCTTATCCTAGTCAAGCCAACAATACAGGTTATGCCAATCAGGGTAATTTCCAAGGAAATAACTTTGGGTATCAACAACAACAGAATTTACAACAACAACCTACAAGTTCTGGATTTGGTAATCAACCGCCACAATATTCATATCAGCCTTAGCTTGCGAAGTTAAGCCAGAGTATGATATTATATAGCGCAGGATATTTCCCTAGCAGTTTAGACAATAACTTTCTCACTATGAACTTTGATAATGTAGCACCAGTCCAATTGAATTATCCTAACAATTGTAGAAAGATTAAGGCTGGCCCTACCGGTAGTACATATCTATATATCTATATATACTTCCAGACTTCTTACCTTTCTGATATGATCATATTTGTTTGTCGCGTAAAGAATCAATGTCACAAAAAAACTGTTCTGTTTGATATTGCGACATAAAAAAGAACAACCTACACTTCAACCATTACAACCTACTACAACCTACTACCCTTCACTTTAGATCAACACATACAATGACTGACTATTCAGCACGAGAAGAACAAAACAATCAACGATTCGATGAATTAGCACATACATTACATCAATTTCGTACCACGGTAACGAATGACATTCATGGGTCAATTCAACAAGAAAATTCCATATTAAATTCCTTAAATGATAATTTTAGTCAATTAATGCATCTGGTTAAACGAACAAGTGCCGATTTACGAAATGTCATGAATAGAAATGCAAGTTTGACTCGAATTGTCCTGATTATTTTATTTGTGTTTTTTATATTATGGATGCTATATAAATTTAGATAGCTAATTCTTATTTACTACATCGGAACCTAATCTATAGTTACCAATTGCATTACCCCAATTTATCTTTGATCTTGTAACTGGTAATAATCTTCTTAAATTCTTGAATGAGGTTTGGTTTAATTGATTAAATTGTTCAATCACGTCCAAAGTGACTTTAGTTTCAGAATTATTAATAAAATTAACCACGTCACTAGCATTAGACACAGCCAGTTGATGCACTTTCTCTTGTAATTTCAATCTAACATTACCATCTTCATAATAATGAATATCTAAATCAATATCTCCTTGAATTTGACCATTTTCAATCACGTATTCCGACTTCCATTGACCAGTATAGAAATTATCAGGATTTAACCGTTGTCCAATTATAATCACCCGTAATTGTCCACCTTGGGGGATAACCGTGAATGCAAATTTAGGATAATGATCTTGTCCATATATTTCCAATTTATCAACCAAACCATGATAAATACCAGGATATTCAATTGATCCGAAATATTGTTCAATATCAATGGCAGTCAAAGTCTTGATATCAATGTTAAACATTTTCTTATTCACATAATCAATATATTTCGAAGAATTGGAATCCTTGTTGTATTTACTGGCAATATACCGAGACGAAAACACGGCCGAGTTTTCATTGATATAAGTTTCAATTGAATCATCAACAATTGAAGTATTGGAAGTTAATACATCAAGATTGGAATTAATCAGATTTAATTCCCCTGGTGGTGCTGTCTTGACCAAGGAATCAACCAATTGATTTAATTTAACTGACATTGTTTTAACTAGGGCTTGTACTCTTGATACACATCCACCCGTGTATTGAAATTCGCACAAATATGTTTGAAAGGGTGGGCACTATATGCAGGTACAAAACAAATTTGTATGGTAATATTATCTCCTAACAAAGTTATCATGGGTCAGTTCTTAATATTAATATCAAACCCCAAGAGTATAAGCTGTTACTATATAGCTTACAACGACAGAGAATACTGATAGACTTATATTTTTATTTATCTATATATTGTGCCCATAACGACCGAGTGTTTCCTAATAACTCCGACCAACGCTCTAAGATTCAAGAAATCTCTTCCTAACAACTTCGCTATCGCTCAGTTGTTTAGGAAAGTAAAAACGCTTCAGCACCCTCATTTATAGCCTGGATCAACTTCTTCTTCATAACCTCCTCCGAAGAATAATTCGGCAACTTCAAATAATTAGCACAAGTCATAACACTAGGCAAATAATCATCATCCGTCAATCCATCTTCGGCATGTTTCCTCACCACTGTTAAATTCGGATTCAAACATTTAAATCCACCAATTGGTAATTTCGGCGCCCCGGTTAAAAACTGCAAGAATTGACGTTTTTCAATTGGGGTAAGATTAATCAAAATGTTGATTAATGCTTTTATCGTAGGTGAATCCTTAGTGTATCCGTGATTGGCATTCACTGATGATGAGATTGTTTCAGATGACCAATCTTCAGGTGAATTTCCAAATAATTCGGCAAGTTCAGAAGGTTGGAAAATTATTAATGAGTTTATTGGGAATACCGTGGAAAACCCATCCATGAATGCTTTAGTTTGATGGATTATCCCACTGTATAATGTAGTTTCAATGATTTTATTAAGGTATGTTTGTAAGTTTTCCAGAGTTATCGGTATATCATTACCATTGGGAGTTAATTCATACTCGGGATTCCCAGGTAATACAAAATGTAAACATAAATCTTTAACTACAGTTGGGTCAGCCGTGGTGAATTTCTGTAAGTGTTCAATTGAATCCGCCAATTCACGATCAACCAATTTCAAATTATTTAAACTTGTGAATTTTTTAACTGATTTAGAAGATAACTTTGTTGATGTTTGATTCAATAATTGAATGAGTTTAAGGAATACTGGATTGAATTGAAAATCAATGATACGTGAATCAAGTAACGCCCTGGCGATAAATTTCCCCAAAATTGAAAAGAAATATAAAATCTTTTTCCCGTTTTCACTGCCAAGTTGATGTTTATCCAATGGAGCCGGGAAAAACCCAAACCTATTCTCAACAAACAGTTCACCATCATCATCAGACTTACCCGTTTCATCCCGCCATAACTTCAACTTCTTCCTTGCAAACTCCTTTGAAACAGTCGAGTAAAACTCCAACGTTGGTCCCAATCCTGATCCAACTTCATCAAAATATTCAATTTCTAAAATCCCGGGGATTGATCCATATAAATTCAATACTTTAACCGCACTAGCCAACATCATATCTCGAGAAATCCGAACTTTATGTCGAGTAGGACGTCCAAGACTATTACTTCTTCGAGAATCATCATTCAGTTGAGTTTCTTCGTCAGTACCAGTACGTATCTGCCATTGATTGATTAACCTCGAATATCCAAATGATGTAGATTGTAAAAAGAAAATCCTGGTTTCTAATGGGAATATAAATGGGAATTGTTTGGTGATGTATATGCTCCATCCAGGCAATGTCCCACTGGCAACAACCAATGGTTCTTCCAATTGTCGATTCAACTTCACGGTTAATTTCCAATTGGTGAAATCTTGATGAGGTAAAGTAACACTAGGTTTGACAAATTCATTCATATGGAAAATTATATTCAATAATTGTAAAATACCAATTGTAGATTGATCTTCAAATTCAACATCTTGATCATACAAATTCCCAATTGGATTTGAAGGTTCTTTAATTTGAAATCCAACTTTTCTATAACTTACATTATGGACAATATTCCAAATTTGTTTACTTGGATCAATGATTTGTTCTGGAGTTTGTTGTAAACTTCGATAAATTGCTCCATAGATTGTTGTTTCATTAGGTATGACTTCTCCATTGATTAGGAATTCAATGTTTATCTCCTCGTCTGATTTCTTCTCATTTAATTCTTCAAGAAATCTAAATCGTTGTCTCAAAAAGGTAAACACTGATTTAAAAGTAGCTATCGCATGTACGGATAATATCATACTTTTCAAATGGTTTGGAATTTCTTGATCATCTTCACAAGTCAATTTCAAGCGAATCTGATTAGCTAATGCGTGATGACTCTTGAATCGATTGTTTGCAGTGGCAGACACAACATTGAATGATTCTGATCTTGTCAATGCTTGTTGTAATTTATAAACTAGGGATTTAATAGGTGATTCTTCAGTGAAAAACACTTCAATAAATGATAAATGACAAGTATTGTAATCCTTACCTTGGAATATCTTATTCAATGATTCAATTAATCCACATGACATTAATTCAAAACTAGAGATATTCTCTAATGAAATTACATACTTCAATTTGTTCCATATGTTAATCCAATCTGCGTAAGTATACAGTTTATAAAGTTTAACATCATTTAAAATTGTTTGAATATCTTGTAAAATTTTGATATGTTCCGGAATGATTATTGTTCCAGTTGTGAAGAATTTCTCATATAATTTCTCAATTTCAACTCCAACAGTATATAACTTGGGGAACACTTTTGATTTAACCAATTCTTGACTAGGTGGTAGTTCCGACTCTTGTACATCTTTTAAATCAGCCACAATCAAATTTACATCTTTAATTAACCCCTGACGTTGGAAATTCTGAACAATTGAACTAGTTGTCTTTGATTTCTCAAATATATTTTGGATGATATTAAATGAAACAACAAGTAACAAAACATTTGAATTTACTTTATCATCAGAAACATCCAGATGAATTGATCCCTGGCCTTGGTTAACAATTGATGATAATAATGGCGAAATTAATTCAATTTCTGGGATATTGGACAAGTCCAGACTGGAATAGATAATTCTATACATGATATTAATACATTTCTTTCTAATTTCAAAATCCATAGTTGATTCAAAACTTATTATTAAAAATGTCCAAATATCATTGATAAACTTCCAATAATCACCGGGGATAATTTCAAGACATAATTCTCGACGTGATTTGTTTATAGGTAGTGATTCATCATCGGTATTATTAACTGGTATAAGTTCCCCAATCAAGGTTAAGAACTGTGAGATTAAATCCTTGGGTGCCGCCATTATTGATTCAATTGTTAATTCTTGTTGGGTAGTTAGCGATTCAAGAATAACTTTTCCAATCTTACACTCAACAAGTAAAATCTTGGATACTTCAATACTTACACTGGTTAATATAATCAATGATTTAATCAAACTTAAACAAGACAGATAATTCAATTTCTTCTTCAGTTCACTGTTTGACTTATTATTACAACTCAATTGAATAACTTGAGTTAATTCAAGTAATAAATCTTGTTTATCAAGAAACAATTCATTTAAATATTCGGGTTTCCGATTAAAACTTACTATAATTCTAGAAATCGTCAACCAAGCTTGTTCCACGACAATTTGATCTTGATGATTAGTCGTAACTCCTGCAATATTCCCAAACGCCAGTTTAATTTGATTAAAATTATTCCACGAGATGTTGCGACAACAATTTGATATTATAGTCAAACATTTTCGTTGAGCATGTATAGTCAAGAAATCCAAATATTCTAAAATATGTAATCCTTGATTTGATATGATTGAATTATGAGATATGGGGTCTCGTGATATCATTTCAAGAGTTTGTAACATTTGTTCAGTTAAATCAATATATTTAATCGTTAATAATTGTTGACACAAGATTCTAATGGCATTGTTATTAAGAGCATCATGGATGAAATCTTGATTAACTTCCAAGAAATTATATAAACATCGACATGCAACTAAATGTAATTCCAATTCTTCTTCAAAAATTGGATCTTCCATAATATTAAGTAAACTTTTGGCTAATTTATTGGCAGGAATTAATCGTTCGGCAGTTATACCATTCATCATTAGGAGTCGTTCCGATAATTCATTCAACAGTTCAAGAATTATAAATGTATCTTGACGTTGATTTAAATTGGAAATTAAAGAATCAATTTCATTATGGGTGTTGTTGGAATCAAACATAAGTCCACCAGACATGAGTCTTTGCATAACATCGACAAATCCTGGGGCGGCACCAGAGGCAGCGCCGCCGGCAGGTGGTGCTGTTGTACCAGTCTCACCACCAGACTCAGCCGCAGCTCCAGCCGGAGTTGTTCCACCGAGTGGCGGTGGCGGTCTTCCTCCAAGGTCTCTCCCTGACAACGCACCAATAGCTCGTAAAAACTCGGCCCGAGGATCAATATCATCGTCATTCATATCATCGTCATCATGTCCCTCCTCGTCTCTATCAACTTCTTCAAACCGATCATTATCCCTTCTAGGTAATTGTAATAAACTTTGTAAAAAACTAGCAGCATCTGGTTCAATCATATCATAATCGTCATCATCTTCATCGACATCTTCTTCTTCATCCAGGTCTCCCTCCACTTCACTATGTTCAATCTCAATATCTTCTTCATCGGGTGTAAATTGGTTAAATGTGGGATCATGTCTGGTTCGATTGTTGGCTTGTTGAGATAATCGAACCAAAGTGGAATATTCGGAATCTTCTTCTTCTTCAGACGTCACTATGTCTGGATCTGTACGATTAGGTCTGGCCATGGTGTGTTAAATAGATATGGAAATTATTACTTGAAAAGAAGAAGTCAGAAATGTAGGTATAAAACCAAAGTAATTGGTTGTATAGAATGAAACGGTTATCCTTTTTGCCCTAGGATTTTTTTTCTCTTTGTTACTACGGTGGGAAGAATAAGGAGGAGGGGGAAAGACGCGCGGACAATTTAGGCGACGACGGCGACAACGATAACGACAACCACCTCCGGCAATTTTGGTGGCGAAAAAAAAAAGAGTGAATTCGTTAACACATTCTTGAAGGTAGGAAGTATGTTAAACATATCGAAATTGTCAATATCGGGTGATTATTAAATTCCTAGTAGTTAGACGTAACTAAGTAACCGCTGACAACCCAAGCAGCAGAGTTGGATAGAGTTGCATAACATAACATATAGTCAAATTGTTTTTTTTTGCCTTGTCAACTAAACTTAAACTACTCAACTCACCACTAACATCTTATATTTGATTCCATTGATGATAGAGGGGTACATCTACTTCTGTTTGAAGAATGTGTCCGGTATTCATACAGAGTTCTGTCTCTCTTTGATTTCGTTCTTACTTTCACAAACGTATATTCCCTTAATTTAACGGATGACCCTAGCTCTTTCCAGATCAATAATTTCATATTCTCTAAGACAACTTGGTTTACATCGTTTGATAAACCTAACTTCTTAAACACTTGTTTGAAAATATTTTGCAACTGAATCACGTGATTCAATTTTTCATAGTACAATAATGTCTTCTTCTAAAAAAACATAGGGTTGTATAACATACATCACCAACTTACACCCCACAATGTCAGATTGGGAGAAAGTAACCAGTGAAGATGGTCAAACGTACTATTACAATTCCAAAACCAACGAAACAAGTTGGACATTACCTGAACAAGAAGTAGCTACAACAACTTCCGATTGGCAAGAATATACTACTGATGATGGAAAGACTTATTATTATAATGAATCAACTGGTGAAACCACCTGGGAGAAACCTGACACGAAGAGTGAGACTGTCACTGAGACTATAGCTGCAGGTGAATCAGATGTTCACGCAGAAGTTGTTGATTCTGATCCGGTTGTTCTTCCTGAGATTGAACAAGACTTGATTAAGGATAAAGAAGAAGCAGAACAGGCATATATTAAGTTGCTTACTGACAATAACGTTGATTCAACTTGGTCATTTCAACAGGTCATGGAGAAGTTCATTACATCACGAGAATATTGGTCGGTCAATTCCCCGTTGAGAAGGAAACAAATATATGAAGAATATTTAGTCAATAAATTCCAACATGAATTATCCAACAAGACAAATTTAATGGAAAGTTTTAAAGAAAATTTTATCAAAGAATTAAAGAAATTGAATATTGAATTAACTACTCGTTGGATAACCATACGTAAATTATTAATTGAACAAGATAATCCAATTTTCAAACATTCAATTGTATCAGATTTGGAATTATCTCAATTATATTATGAATATATCGACCAATTAAAAGCTGAGCATGATGCCCTGGTTGAACAACGGAAACAACAAGCGTTAGTTGAATTAGAATCGTATTTAACTACAATTAACCCGCTGTTAGTGAAACAATCCAATAATTGGCAAGAATTGTATGACCAATTAATGGTTGATTCTCGATTTAAAGCAAACACTCATTTTAATATTTTGAATAAAGTAGATATTCTAAACTTGTACCAATCGAAAATATTCCCCAATACAATTAAAGAGATTCAAGTGAAAATTGATACAATTACCAAAACAAACTATAGACATGATAGACAAGCCAGAGATAATTTCAAACAATTACTTCAACTGATTAACATTGATGCGGTGACCAAATTCCAAGATATATTACCTCAGCTCGAAAACCATGATGCATTTATTGAAATATGTGGTAGGAATGGATCAACTCCAGTAGAATTATTCTGGGATATAGTTGATGAAAAGAAACAATTATTAAAAGTAAAGAAAGATTTAGTTGAAACAATCATACGAGAAACCCATCAATTGGACAAATTATTAACTTCAAAACAAGAATTTATAACTCAAGTGAAACAAATTGAACGATTAGTTCAAGTGGTTGAACCTGAAGAATTAGATATGATTTATATATCGTTAAAACAAGATTTGGAATTGGCCAAGGAACAAAGTAGGAAGAAATTACAATTGGCCCAATATGAATTCAGTCAATGGTTAAGTAATAATCTGCAAAAGTTACCCGGGGTAGTATTACTCAAGGGGAAAGACTATGAGTTGGTACAAGATATAGATTATCAACAGGTGTTTGGACAGTTGAAACTGTTGGATGGGTATAAAGTTATAGGTGAAGTTGCTGATGATGTTGATGTTGTGGAAATGACTAAGAAAATTCTTGAAGAATTTGTTAATTTAATGAATCAAAAGAATTCAAAGAAAAGAAGGTTAAGTAATGAATCGACACAGGTTAAACGAACAAAAGTTGAATCAAGCGTTTTGAATTACTAGTTTAACTGAGCGATAGCGAAGTTGAACTGATACTTAAGGCTAATTGCTTAAACCAAGCTTTCAGTTAAACTTCGAGTCTATCACTTTCGACTTATAAGATTGTCTGGTTGGTTGCAAAAGTAAACAAAAGGTTAAGTGTTTAGTTTTTGCAAGGAAAGCCCAGTTTGAAAATATTAAATCTTATCAGTTAAACTTTAAACTATTAATATGTACATAGTGATATTAACTAGAGTAAGTTACGTTAAGCTTTGTATTCTATAGTAAAATCGTATCCGATGTTGGTATAACTTGTAGTTAATTTTGGGTCGTGCGAAATTGCTAAAATCACCAACCTCCGATTTTACTTTTTCCAAACCTCCTTATTAAATGTGGAGCCCTGCCAACTTATTACACTCTCACCCACAAGCAACAACAATGGTATGTTAACACCTATCAATTAATCCCCAATCCATACTAACCAATTCCAGTCGCAATCTTTAAAACCATATTTAACCGCAGTGAGAACCTCATTAACTGCTGCGATTTGTTTACAAGATTTCTCGTCTCAACTAGTAGAACGTCATAATCGTCCCGAAATAGAAGTTGACAATTGTCATGATCCAGAATTAATTTTAAATCCCATGATTATAGCTCGTAATGAACTGGAAAAAATCTTAATTGAACCATCAATTAATTCAATTCGAATTTCAATCAAGATTAAACAAGCAGATGAAATTGAAACGATTTTAGTTCATAAATTCACAAGATTTTTAACATCAAGAGCAGAAAATTTCTTTATTTTAAGGAGGGTCCCTATCAAGGGGTATGATATTTCATTTTTAATTACTAATTTCCATACGGAACAAATGTTGAAGGATAAATTGGTGGATTTTATTATTGAATTTATGGAAGATGTGGATAAGGAAATTAGTGAAATGAAGTTATTTTTAAATGCTAGAGCTAGAGTTATTGCTGAATCTTTTTTGATTCCATTTGATTAGTAATTGAGCGAATGCGAAGTTATTAGGACGTGTATGATCAAGCGAAAAAGTTAGTACAAACAAAGTGTATAGTAGAACATATATAGTGTAAAACCACTTAGTGAAATTATATCGCATAGAAAAATAAATAAAATGTTATAGCGAATACTATATAGTAGATTACAGTGGAAAAAAGAGATCTAACGGATAGTATGACGTGTCACGTACAGTGTGTATAGAGTAGTTGAATTCTTTGTTGTTTTAATATTATACAGATTATATATAGTTACATAGTTACACATTGATTTCTTGAATCGTTAATGTTTGACAACTTCGCTATTGCTCAGTTATCAGTTGTTACTAGGGGTATTTCCTCTAGTCAGAACATGTTCAGCAATACTACTAGTTCTTGAATTCACTTGATGTTGTCGTTGTTTAACTTCCTTAGGAGAAACAATTGGATTTGTCAATGGTGAATTTGTAAACAGTTGTTGCTTCACCTGAGGTGATCCTGCTTGTTGATAAGGTGAATCTCTCACTCTTGGAGTATTCTTGCTTCCATTGTATGTTGGTTGTGAGTATATTTGTGGTGTTGGGTCATCATGATACATTTCCGTAAATCCGGGGAAATGATGAGTCAATATTAAATCCAATTCAATCAATGCTTCACTTGCTTGTTCAAATACTTTTGATGACATCTTGAGAATATATCGATAATTTAAAATTTGATCATGATAAAATTGTCCTTCTTCTCTAGTTGGGGCTGATATATATAGAATCATAATGAAAATTCCAATAAATGTGAAATTCGCTGATGAAAATGAATGCCAGAATGAATGAATATGTTCTGGTTTTAAATCACGTACAAATTCAATTGAAGCCAAGATCCTGGTTTTCGCCGCACCTCGACATACATTAATTAATTCTACTGGTGGTGGAGTCACGCCTGATTTAGTTTGTTGATAAATTATGGTGATTATCTTTCGATGTAAAGTTAACTCAGTGGAAAAATATGCCAATTGTAAATATCCATTTGAACATAGTTTCCTGGGTTGAACCGAAGACATTTGTAATTCCAATGGTAAGGAATGATACCAATTTCGTAATCTCAATTGTAGAGGTTTAGCAATGACAAGTACTTGATTAATATCAACTACATCGTTCATAGCCCGAATAGAATATAATTGATCAAGCATATCTGACAATATCTTACTTAGCTCAATTAAATTAATAAAAATTTTCTTCCCATCATTACTTTCTTCAATTTCCGGGAAATCTTCATCTTGTAAATCATCAACCATCCAATTGTTAAAATGGATATGAGAAGGTCGTGAACATCGTAAACTTAACCATTTATCTTCCATATATACTGCCCATGCTAGTCTTTTCCGTAATCCTCGTTCCCATTTAGGTAATTTCCAATCATGACAATTCAATCCTAATCCTAATTCTTCAGCTAATGAAACAACTTGACAACACAACACCCATTGAGAGTAATCAGCAGCATTATTACTACTTCCAAGAGTCTGTGCTGTTGTTTCCTTGGTCGATTTGTCACTGATTAAATGTTTACATTGTAATAATAATAATCCTGCTTGTACTGCACTTAATTTCGGACGTTTTAAAATCTCCAGTAAATAATTATTCAACCCAATTTTCAAAATAATCTCGACATTAGGTTTAGGGAATCGATTTAATTGAGGATCATAATCCCACCATTGTATAGCCAATACATATATTGCTGCTAATAGCGGAGCATTGAATTCTCGATGAGTACGAGAATATTTCTCCAAAAAAACTTTCTTATGTATAATAGGATATGACGGATGAATAATTCGGAAATATAAATCAATTAATACTTGACCATGAGGTGAAATTAATTTCTCAATTGTATCTACATCATTTGACATTTGTTGATATGATTGTGGGGTTTGATCGTCTTTTAATACAAATTGAACTTTATCACTGACTTTCCGTAATGATATTGAATTGTTTAAATTAACTTGTTCAATCTTGGTGGATTGTGAATCCATAATTAAATTAAGTAAATTAACATCATATAAATATGAAGTTGGACCAACATAAAAACTAGACCGGGGGAATTGTAACGAAATTTTCTTTCGGGCACTACCACCTTCATTTCCTTGTAATATTGCAAGATTCGGATTAACATCGGCACTTCTTGGTCTTTTCAACTCATTGATCTCATCCATGGGTTTCCTCTTGGATTCGTTATATGTACAACTAAGTTGTTTTGATTCACATTGAACACAATTATTAGTATTGGGGATAATCACACATTTGGTTTTCCTTCTCCGACATTGATCACATGGTCGACGTTGTATTTGCTTATCGGATTCATTTGTGCCAGTGATTTTCCGTTCCGGTATTCCTCCACTTACTTCAAAATCATTCGCTAGTGGTGGTCCTTGGATATTATGTTGATATTGAATGCTTTGCATGATTGAACTTGGGTTAGGAGGCATGTTTAATGTTGATGTGGTTGTTGTGCTTGCTGCCGCTGCCGTGGCAGCTGCTGCTAAATCTATATGGTATAAATAATCTGAAGTTCCTGCATCCATTAATATACTATTGGCCCATTGAGAATCAATAAAATTGGGAGAAACTTGATCAAAATTGGAATTCCCAGGAAAATTACCACCACTACCAACATCATTATTCCCTCCTGCGCCTCCTCCACCACCTCCGGTTCCAGCTCCTTCTTGAGTATGACTATAAATATGATGATCCGTAACTGGATTGTTCCGATTATCTGGTCTATTTACTTCATATTGGGACAGCTTTCGAGACTCCTCGCCATGATCTTCGTTATTGTTCATTATAGACGGATGTATATATAGCCGGCGTTTTCATATATAGATCTTAATATCTGTCTATATTATATAAAAATTCAAAAAACTGTAGTAAATGGTATATACCATTTTAGCAAACTTTGGTGGTATTAAAAAAAAAAGAACCACAGAAGAAAAAAAAACCTACTGCCATCCTGCATATTCTGCCCGGGGCTTAATATCGGGAATGCCTTACAGACACACATTTACGAACAAAGAAAGATATAAATATAGTTGAATTGAATTAGTTACTTGAACGGCAGAGTCTGTAAAGATAGCGGGGTGAAAATTCCGGCTTGAAGTTGGTGGATATTAGTAACATTTTGCTCGCTTCTCTAACTAAATCTCTATATGTCCAAGAAGCACATCCGAAATAGATAAAGTTAAATTAAATTAAAGTAATGTCGCAATAGTTTATCTTACTCACTGTATTTGAGCCGTCTCTCCATTTGGAACAACTAACTATCTAAATTATTTCACAAATTAAACTTCATTTAATCGCATGAGATTATTACTGATATTTCAACGTATGGTAGCGCACTCGGCCACAACAACACACAAAACAAATTTATGCAAAAGTATGCGGCACGTGCTTTTTTTTCAGGCACAATTTCTTATTTAGATTTGTTATCACTTAGTGTTATCTATTAATCAATAGTAATATTTGATAACGGATGATTAAATAGCCAAGGATTGAGATAAAAAGAAGAAATTTTATAAAAAGGGTTTTTGAATTTTTTATTCTTGGCAAGACGTCACCTGTCAGACCCCGCGAGATTTGGTATGTTACAACACACAATTTTAACACATGCTCAATGTCAATGAGTTTAAACTTTTGACGACAGGTGATTGGAATGTCTCCTAATTAAAAGGGGTGATGAAGATTTTAGGTTCAATTTTGGAAATTTCTTAAGTGGATGTTTATCAAATATTCTTTTT
This sequence comes from Spathaspora sp. JA1, assembly GCA_003676035.1. Taxonomy (NCBI): domain Eukaryota; kingdom Fungi; phylum Ascomycota; class Pichiomycetes; order Serinales; family Debaryomycetaceae; genus Spathaspora; species Spathaspora sp. JA1. Next base: position 48,426 of record NSGQ01000033.1, on the reverse strand, counting down.
CCCGCACCTAACCCACATTACTAAAGTGTTGTTTAGATTAGCTAATCTATAATTAACCATCGTTTAAACTTACTTCCTATAAATCTTACAGTCCCGCCTGAGTGATCTACGTTTGTATAAATAGGATCTGATATATCTCTTTCGTCTTTACTTTGATTTAAGTTTGTCCCTTAAGTCCCCTCTTGTTTTCTTGGTCAAGAAAAAAAAAAGGCAGCCAAAAATAAGAAAAAAGTTTAATATTCGTAGGTGGTGTGTACTAATTAATAAAGCTGACCACGTCGCTGACACACAAACACTTTTGCATATACCTATATATATACCCGGTTTGTCATGTTTGAAACTGGTAGATTTCGAAATCGACAACAACAACGGGAACTACAACAAGGAGGAGAACGGGAAGAATACTATCAACAACAGCGACCAAGATCATCAATACCAGATCCACAGCTGCAACAACTACAAATGACCTCACCCATCCTTTTTGTGGCCCAAATACCTTTCGACTGGGATAGAGAAATTATAAAATCGGTGGTATGTGGTCTGGGAAAGGTTGTCGACATTCGAGTTCCGGCTAATGGCCAGAGTAACAAAGGATGGTGTTTTGTAGAGTATCAAACACCTGCTGAAGCACAACGAGCCCTGGGTTTACTTGCTCAAATTAGGTTACTTCCGGGTAGTAAAAGATTGAAGATTGAAGAAGGAAGTAAAGAAAGACGACGAGATCGAGAACGGATTGGAACCCCATTATTGTTGACTCAAGATAAGTTACCTAGTTATGTCAAATTACCTAGAGAGATGATGTTAAGTGCAAGTAGTACCGAGAGTAGTACGGCTGAGAGTAGTTCATACCCAAGAGGATTTAAACGAACAAGATTCAGCAATATAACCCAAGTGTTTAATATCCTGGCGCAACAAGAGTCTAATGGAAAGGAGCAACATGAAGTGGATAATGAATCTGATGATGACTTGTTTAGTAATCGACTAGAAAATGGAAAGAAAAAAGACTCGGAGATGTTGGTAGATCCTAATACAAATAAGGCTACAGCGATGGATGCTGAAGAACTATTCCCCAGTCGAGTTGGAAATACTGCTGATGGTGATTTATTTCCGCATAGAGTAGAAAATAATACTGCTGATCTGGATGAAACTAGTGACAATGGAAGGGCAAGATCTAATTCCGCTCAAGGGAATTATCCAACAAACACAGGAATGAATAGAACGGATAGTACTACATCCCCACTAGTATATAATAGGCATTTACCATTCGCATCAGAACATGATTTGAGTGGTGTTTTGGATTTTATCATTAAGCTCGTAAGAGAAAGGATTAGGAAATTTTTTAGTAACCGTCCAAGTCTGGCTCATTTTCCTGAAAAAATATTGGAGAGATATATATCGGATGACTCAGTATTTGATGGATGTCGGTTTTTCTTTTTACATTTTGATAGATTGAAATTTTTTAAAAAAATTGATCCAGAGTATAAGAGTAAACTGGCAAATTTTCAATTTTATTTACTAACATTTCCCCAGAAACAAGCAAAATATTTAGATCATGAAGTTCATGATAAATTTTTCCGTCTTTTAAGATTCACAATGAATGGTTATATAGAAATTTATAATGACATTCAATCAGCAAGAAATTTTAGAATACCATTTGGAATATCTCAAGAAAAATTTGAACTTGCAATCAAAAATTTAAGTGCAAATAGATTACGAGAAATGCAAAGAATTGAAGCAAGTTATAGGCTCCCGAGTATAGGTAATAATGAATCGGCTTTGGTATCATTAATGCCAATACCACCCCCTCCGCCACCAATCAGTCCGCCGCTACATGTGCTGAAGAATGAATTTGATCAAAGTGGTATACTTGAACCGTTGGGACTGCAACTGTGGTTAACAATTGCAAATGATAACTCTGCTGATAAATTAAAAGATATGGCTGATATAGGTAATGGTAATGAAATTTTACATGATTATGAAGATGATGAGGAATTAGAGGAGCCTCCGTTGAAAAAGAAAAAGTCTTTACACAATACTCCAGAAGTAGAGATAGGTGAAAGGAGGGATAATTTGGTTGCGAATATACACGATGAAATTATGTTTAGTCCTGAACGGATAGAATATTCCGAGAATCAAGAAAAAGTGCTGGAACGTGATACATTAAGAAGATTAGATTCAGCCAGAGATAAACAAGAAGCGTTAATAATACAAGCAAGAAAAGAACAGGAAAGGAAGAAAAAGGAAGAATTATTAAAGCAATTTCATAAACATCAAGATGAAATACGTAGAAAGGAAAATAAACAAAAGGAGCAAGAACAAACGAGACATTCGGTTGCAGAAATCATGAAAGAAAGGAGGCGAGGGTCGCTTGAAGAATCGCTGCATCAACGTTTATTGTTGTCGAGAAGAAGTGGTAGTACTAGGGAAATATCACCAAGGAGTAATGAAATAAATCGTTCAAGATCCCCTAGACAAAATGATCCTGGCGTTATTGATACAAATCAAGAATCGTTGGAAGTTGCTATTAGTAAGAACCAAGCACGTATATTGCTGTCGAGAAGAAGTGCTAGTGCTAGGGAAATATCACCACAGAGTAATGAAAAAAGTAGTTCAAGATCCCCTAATCCCGAGGTTAATGATACACAAGAATCGTTGGAAGTTGCTATTGGTAAAAACCAAGCACGTATATTGCTGCCGAGAAGAAGTGCTACTAGATCACCACAGAGTAACGAAAATAATCGGTCAAGATCCCCTAGACAAAATGAGCCCGAGGTTAATGGTACAAATCGACAATCGTTGGAAGTTGCTATTATTGAAAACCAACTGGTAACAGAGCTTTATCTGGATGCTGATGCTCTGTTGATTGAAACTGATATGGAACAATTTGAACTACACAAGTCAAAAAGAAAACATGTTATATTCGATTCAGATGAAGATGAGTCGGATAAAGAAAAAGAACGTGAGAGTACAGAGGTTTCTGATTTAACTCCTCTAGATGAAATTGTTGAAGATTCCCAGCCAAATGAAGCTGAGGTTAGTGTTGCTCCTTTAGAAAATGATGAAATTGCTGAGCTGAACGAAGAACGCGTCCAATCTAAGGAGGCTGATGTGGCTAGTGTTAACAATGTTGAAATTGCCGAGACGCGTAATAGTGAGAGAATGGAAAATAATGAAGTTTATGTTGCTGCGCCTTCAGAGAATAATATTGAAATTGCCGAGCCGCATGAAATTAATGTTACACAAAATCAAGAAAATACCGGAAAAACCGAGACGACGACATTTTCGCAATGTCGCGCCAAGGAAAAAAATGATGAGATATCACAAGAAAACCAAGAGAAAAGTCACACTACGAGTCAGATTTCGGATCCGAATCTCGGGAATGCTGATGATGGTAGGTTAAATAGTGGAACACAAATAGAGGAAAGTGTTCAGAATGTGGGTGGTGTTGACAAAGATAAAACTGATGAAGTGATCCCATGCCAAGAAAAAACAGTTGCTGAACTTATTGAAAGTGTTATTCAACAAGTAGTTCAAGAGGAAGAGGATAATGAACAACATCGTGTAGGAGAAGCTCAATCCCGGGTGGATAATGAAGTGGTAAGGATAGATAAATCAAGTCAACATCAAGAACAGAATTCGAGTATAGTTGAAGTAAGTCGACAAGCAAATAACGCGCAAGTGAGTATAGGTGAAACAAGCCGGCATGAAAACAACGTGAAAATGCATATGGATAGTGTAAATCGTGATCAACTAAGGAACGCACAGCCAACTTTGGTAGTAAGTCGTCAAGAAAATAATGAGCAATTGAATTTAGATAGAATAGCTCAACAGAGGCAGAATCAACAACAGTTGCAAAATACTGAAAGCCATAAAGGATCATCATCATCACCAAGAAGTGAGGAGCAAGAATTTGCAGAACTTCGTCATTTTTTCAGTGCTCTTAATCAAGAAGACAGGCTGTTTGGAATGCACGAGACAATACCAGTAGTGGGAGGTCAATTAAATCAACCTCAAATGGGATATGTAAACCAAGATCAATCTCGTAGGGCGATAAATGCGCAGATTCAATGGGAGTATAGTAATAAATCAGCTGCTGCAAGACTTGATTTGGACAAGAAAAAAGAAGCAGTTGAAGCTCAATATAGCCGTCACTTGGCAGATTTGGACAAAGCAAGGGCCCGTGCAATGCAGAGGTATCAACAAGAATATGAGAAAAATATCAGAAATTTGAATAATGTTTATTCTCAAAGATTAGCTATCGTTGCTGAGAATACTAATAATCAAGTTCAACTGCCAGTTAACAATACAGGAGCTATAACCAGCCTATTCCCGGCGGGAAGTATGCCACCCCCTAACAATGTGCCCATCCAGAACAACCAGATTCCAACAACTAGTAGACCGTCGACTAGCAACATGCAATCTCCGACAATAACTACTCCTATACTACCAAGGCAAAGTGGGGGATCTATGCTGCCACCTAGTAACACGCAACCTTCGCCAACGAATATTCCTTTACAGATGCCCCCATTCCAAGGTGGATCTATGCTGCCACCTAATAACATGCAACCTTCGCCAACGAATATTCCTTTACAGATGCCCCCATTCCAAGGTGGGGGAGACCCCAGGTTTTTTCAGCAGGGTGTTCCTTTACATATGCTCCCAATTCAAGGTGGCGGAAACCCTGGGACACCGCAGGGTGTTCCTTTACAGATGCTCCCAAATCAGGGAAACCCCGGGTCACCGCAGGGTGTTCCTTTACAGTTGCTTCAAAATGTGGGAGATCCCCGAACGCCTCAGGGTGTTCCTTTACAGATGCTCTCAAATCAAGGTGTGAGAGATCCCCGAACGCCTCAGGTTGTACCTTTACAGATGCTCTCCAATCAAGGGTCGCCTCAGGGTGTTCCTTTACAGATGCTCCCAAATCAAGGCGGAGGAGATCCCCGGTTGCCACAGCAGGGTGTTCCTGCTTCACTGCAAGCGGGTTCTGCTAGGGTCCAAACCCAATTTGAGACCCGAGAGCAATATATTCAGAGGTATCAGAATAATAATAACAATTTTAGCGGATCTTCTAGTCGTGAAATGCGCACTCCTCAACTGTCGTCTCGAACAAATAGGACTGTGAAGTTTGTTTCTGTACCTGCTATTATACTTGAATTATTGGAACTAAAATAAAGAGTATCTATTTAAAAAAGTCGTTCTTTCAAGTTATTCCAAAATCCTCCATCATATATGTTGGTCAAATCATGTTCCATTGATTCTATACAGGTAAAAGTGAAGTTGGTGTTGTTTTTATGATCAATGATAATTTCGTCATTTTTTAAGCTCAAGTAAACAGGTTGTCCTGAGGAAAGTATAACTTGTTCTACAAATGGTTCTTGGTTATTATAAGCAGGGTCAATTTTATATAATGCCCTTATTCTTATTAAATGGTCAATATCTGACCATTTGTCTAATTCATTTGTGGTAACTCCAAGAAAAATATATCGCAAATGTAATCCGGTAAATAATGTCGTAATAATAATGAAAATAATGCAAAGAATTAAAAAAATTCCCGTTATCTTATTTGCATCTGTGGTTTTTGTGATTAATTTCCAAAAATTTCTATTTTTAGTTGCGCCAAGGTCGTGTTGATACCGAAACAGCAACGCTTGGTAGCACACCCAACCACCATAGCCAAGCATATTAATATTAGCGACAAGAAATAACATAAACCACTTGTAATTATAATATCCAATGCAGTTATTTACCCAAACACAATGATGATCGTATAGTAAGTAGCAATGGCCACATATTGAACAATGTTTTGACCTTGCTGGCTTGATTATTTGGCAAGTATTGCATTTCTTATTATTAAAAAATATTAATTGATTATTTGGGAAATTATAACTAGACGGTACCATTTGATTTGAAGTAATTGCCCCTGGATCTGAAAATACTGCCAAAATAGTAGATGTATAAATTAATGATATGGTAAATATGATGTAGGTGGTGTGACAAGGTCCAATTAAAAACGATGACACCAAGGGGATTGTCTTTATTAAGAATTGATAAATGCAAAATGTGACAACTGCAAGGTATCCTATCGGCACTAACCAATTCAACCATTTCAAGAGCCTTCCATTGGTTTGTTGATCTAGCCAGTTGTAGATATGAGATATATTGTCTGTAGTTTTGAATATGGCTCTTCGTAGTTTATGAATTGGGGTATTTCTGAAACTTGGAAGATCGCCAAATATTACAATAACCGATAGAAACGAACATATCACAGTAATTGCAAGTACTGTTTTAAAGAACATATGGATTTATCTCTGCTTAAATTTTTATCCAGAAAGCAAATGATTTTTTTTGGTTTGCTTGTTTGAGTAATAAATTTATTTTAACACCGAAGATTTAAAAAAAAAATAAACACCCTGATCAGAATTATACAATATTGAATAACGCAATAATGGGCTCATTGGGCGTTACCAATGTTGAAGATGTGATAACATATATTCAAGAGCTACTAGGATCAATACCTTTCGAAGAAAAAACTAAAGTCCTCCCCCTCCTTGGAGTATATAAGATATCCCATTATGATTTGATACAATTGAATAATTATCCCGAGAAATTTCCAATTGATGGTAATAAACTACTTAAACTCGGAATATCCTTGGGAAACCTTTTAAAGACTCTAGAAGCTGAAAAAGAGGCCTATCAACGACAACAGATGCAACAACAGGTATTTGTTCGGAGTTTAAACAAATCTCGTGGGAATAACAAGTCTAGGCATCCTATAAGTGAATATGATCCCTTTAAAGAAGACGTAGGTTCTGAGTCACGACTTAAACGAGAATCGGGTTCATCGGACGGAACTTTAAATGGAACGGCACTTCCGTATCAGGTCCGATTTATGGTGAATCTTTTAAGTGTATTGAAAAGTTTTGATATACGGACACCACCAATCAACAAGCCAGAGACTTTCAGATATAATTCAATGAGTCATTTACAAAGTTATGGTCACAGCGATGCGTTTAGCACAAGAGATAGTATTGTTTCCAATAATAATCCTAGTAAGACTCCACCACCCCTTCGTCCTAGCTCGTTTACGTCAGAAAGTTCTCGAGCTGAGGTGTCGCCAAATTCTTCACCGATTAAACTCAGCTCAAGACAATTATCAATAGAGAAATTGGAAATTAATATTAATGTAGATAATATATTCATTTACAAGATTGTGTTGAAGATAATTTGTGAAATATTTATTAGTATAAAAGAACATATGGAATCCCAAGGAATTGCTGCAGATTCAATTCCCAAGAATGATTTGGATGAATCCTATTCAATCTTTTCCCTGAATACGATCAATTCTCTGGATTCGACGTATCTTGGAAATGATGAGTATGTAAGAGTGACTCATCAGGTTATGAAACGGATTAGTTCTGGAATATTGGAACCTTTTGTTGTGATGCTTTTTCAAGAATTGGCTGAACACCAAATCCGGGGTTCCTTCACCACTCTAATCAACAGTTTATAAGAATTATTTATATATATAGTTATGGACAGAAAAATGGATGTGAATCTTCTTCTTTTATTCGCTTCTAATTATAGACGTGCTATATTCCAACATACCACCATTTGGCAACTCTCCTCCATATAATCTTGCTGAATCTTCTTCCGAGAACCTTTCCAATCAAGGGGAATATGACAAAGCTGACCAATGCTTGAATTTGTTGCATGCTTTCTTCCCATTGTTCTTGAGCTGTCAATGAGTATTCAGACGAATAAAACGAAGAATCAGAATAGTCTGACTCATGTTCAAGATCCAGATAGTCGTGATTTTCAAACGATTGAACAACCTCCATGATGTGTTGTAAAAGTGTAATGTTATCGTTGTTTGCCCTCACCCCATAAAAAACTGTTGCCAAAAACTCCAACAAAAAAAAAGACACCCAGACAGACAGACAGAAAATTTTTGACAAAAAAAAATTGATTAGCTTTGCGATGTGCTGCAAAGAACCTGCATGTTTAAAGCTATCCGAAGAATTATAATGTCTGAAACGATAAATGTAGAAGACTTCAATATAGTTAAAGAAGGGAAAGCTGAGATTCTTGCGCCCAAGGAAGATAAAGTCTTTTATAATCACATTCAACAATTCAATCGTGATTTATCAGTGCTTGCTATAAATGCCTATTCTGAACTTAGAAATGAAAGAGAAGCTTCTAAAAATGCGTCAAAGAAACGTAAATTAGGAGGGATATCGATTTTGGAAGCTCTCAGTGCTACTGGGTTGCGTGCAATTCGGTATGGTCATGAAATACCTCTGGCATCTAAAATTGTTGCTAATGATTTACTTCCTGAAGCAGTTAAATCAATAACTAGAAATATTGAATATAATAAATTGACAGACAAAGTTAGAGCTAATCATGGTGATGCAATTAAATATATGGGCTCAACTGATGAGAAGTTTCATGTGGTAGATTTAGACCCTTATGGAACTGCCGCACCATTTCTTGATGGTGCTATTCAATGTATACATGAAGATGGTCTATTATTAGTCACATGTACTGATGCTGGAGTTCTTGCAGGGTCAGGTTATCCTGAGAAATGTTTTGCCTTGTATGGAGGGAATAATTTTGGAACTGGATATGTCAATAGTGAATGTAACCATGAGGTTGGAATTAGATTGATTTTAAATCTGATTGCCAGTACTGCTGCTAAATATAAGAAATCAATTGAACCAGTATTGTGCTTGTCAATTGATTATTATTTTAGATTATTTATTCGAGTAAAGACCAGTCCAATAAATGTAAAGAACCATGCTGTGAAAACCATATTAGCATATGGATGTAATGGATGTGGACAAAAATTAATCCAACCGTTGGGAGTACATAAGAAGGGAAAGTATCTGTATCCAAAGGCTACTCCTGGATTAACTTCTCAATGTCAATATTGTGGAAATTCATTTAATCTAGCTGGACCAATGTATGGATCTAGTTTACAAAATCAAGAATTCATCGATAAAATTCTTCATCTTAATTCTACAGCCGATAAAAATGTATATGGCACATGTGAGCGTATAAAGGGGATGTTGACATTGGCTAAAAAGGAGTTAGATCTACCATTTTACTTTAATTTAAACCATTTATCGTCGATGTTTAAATCCCTGCCAATTTCAATCGATGAGTTTGTTAAGGCTTTGGGATCATTGGGGTATAAAGTAAGTCTAACCCATGCTAAAAAAAATTGCATAAAGACAGATGCACCATGGGATGTAATTCTTCAAATTAATAAGAGTTGGATGATTGAACAAAATAAAATCTATTTGGAAACTCAAACTAAAAAGGATGACCTGGAAATTACTGATAAAATACGAGAAAAAATTGACAAGTTAAATCAAGATATATCATATAATGCTAATTTGAAGGAAGATTCGCCAGGAAGTAACATATTATCTAAACTCAATGGCCCAGCTTTAGAAGTAGACTTTAACTCAGAAAACGACGTCAGTCTTGAGATTGCAAAATTAAGAAAGGTTAAAATGGTTAGATTTCAAGAGAATCCTACCAAAGATTGGGGACCAAAATCGCGTCCCTCGAAAAAGTAAATAAAACCGAAATCATTGTTGTTATCCCATAGCCCCATATGGAGAACGTTCGGCTAAATAAACTAATGGACATTTTATTGATTGCGAAAATCAAACAAAAAGAAGAAAGACAGTAAAATAATGTACGTACTGTATATAATCTAATGCAAGGTAGAAACAGTTTCTTAAAATGGAACAGATCCCTCAATAACAAAACGTTGAAAAAAAAAAGATTTCAAAGATTTCAAAAATTACGTTAATTAAAAGGATTTATTATTCACATTGTTCAGGATCACCCCCTCTCTCCCCGCTCCCGCTTCTCCTATTCCTTTGTTACAAGCCCAGCGTCTTTGCCTATCCGCCTTTAGTAAATAATAAAAATTGCTGTCAAAAGAAAATTGTGTTTTATTATTGTTTTACAAAATTGTGTTATTACGGCATTGTAAGTAGAGTCGGAAAAAATCAGTTCAGAATTTCTTTGGATGCATGTAGATCATTTTTAGTTCGCTTTTCTTTGCACCATTTTTTCGATATGCCACACACGCACGTTTCAGCAAGGAAATTCGTACAATTGGGAATTATGCACATTTCACCTTCCTAAAAGTGATAAAGCTGGCCATGTTAGGAACAATGGTTGAAACATTTTTTTCTTTTTTTATTACTGAAAATATGACGAACATGGAATTTTTACTGTAGAATTTTCTAGATAGATCTGAATTTATTATTATTACTCTTTTTGAAAAAAAAAATTAATTGTTTTTTTTTTGGTTTGCTTGCTAATTTTTTTTTTTTTCTTGCTGCACGAGGGCAGCACCCTCAAAATTCCCTTCCCACACTTTTTTCAATGTGGCATTTCTCGTCAATTACGAGTGTTAAGATGGGGCTACACATTATATTGTACTTCACTTGGCTTGCCAGTACCTGACTAAACTTGCGCTCTTCTACAAACTTTTAACTAGTTTAAAAATTAGGTGTTGTTGTTATTATATTATAATAAATTAATAAAAAAAAGACAGATATTAAAATAGCTCTAAATTTATATAAATGACCAAGTGATGAAATGAATAAAAATAAAACAATTGAAAAAAAACCAATTTTGAACTTCAAAGGGAGAGATTTCATAAAATCAGTTACTCAATCATTGATTACTCCCTGCTTTCCCATTATATTATATATTGAGTTTTTAAACTCATACATTTAGTCAATTTAGTAAACTTAGAATAATAAAGCAACGGCACCAGCAGCAATAGCACCAACGGCACCAGCAGCACCTAATTGAGCAGCACCACCCTTAGCAGAAGTGGTGTGGTTACCAGTAGCATTGGAAGCGTTTGAAGCGTTAGCAGCAGAAACGGCAACGGCAGCAGTTAAAGCGACGACAATAGATTTGAATTGCATTGTGATTATATTAAAATTTAAGATTAATCTATTAGGATAGGCTTAATATGAGCTAGTGACTGAAGAAAGAAAAAGAAGAAGAGTTACGAAAAGAAAATCATTTGGGAAATTTTTGATTTATTTATACCCTTAAGACTCAATAAAAAAAAATTATCAATTATTCCAGATAAAATGAGTAATCAATGGGCAAAAAAAGCAAAAATTTCTTTTTATTTTCTTTTAGATAAAAAATAATCCTTTTTTTTTTTTGATATTTGAGCAAAAAAAAAAAAAAAAAGAAAATACCAGAACTCAATAAAACACCAAAATAGAATTATTTTTCTCTGTTATCCGGACTCCTTTTTGTGTATATTGTTGCTATTTTGGTCCTTTTTTTGTTTTTTTTGGTCCGCGACCTGATGCCGTAAGTCGTCTAAAATTGTAGATTTTCCGTATGCCGCTCAATTTTCTTGAAAAGTTTAATGTGCCAAATAACACTTTACTAACCGTAGAATGTGTTTAACTCTCTGATAAAGTTAAGACTGTGCGTACACACTCATAAGAAAAAAGAAACTTTTTAAAAGTAATCCCTAAAGGCGTTTGTAACACAAACACGATAAATTGTTATAATTGTTCGGTTGGTTTCAGTTTGTTTCCCTTTACGGATATATTCCATGCATTTACAACATAGAGACGCAAAAACTTGTAAAATAATATTTCACTGTCCAAGATTGACATACCAATCGACAAGAATTTCGAACATACCGAGCTCTAACATAGTATATAACTGAAGTGTTAATGTAATTGGTAAGAAATTTTGACAATTCTAACTTTTTGCTAATTAATTTTCCGATTATTTATCAGTTACACGTTTTTTTCTATCTCAAAGTGTAATTCGTTAAAAATTGACTATTTTTTTTACTCTCTGAGAAGTATAATACCCTGTTGTTCTTTTTTGCAACCTACACGTAAATATGTTTTGCTAGTATATGGCTTGTCCGCCTGAACCTTTTGCATGAGAATAAAGGGCTATGTTGTTATTGTTGATAAATAAAAAGGAGACATGTAGCCTGTTTAGGTAGGTTTGTAAGTCGTCTAAGCGGAAGATAACTGAGCCTGGGGCTTTTTTCCTTTATTGTAAACATAATACCGCCTCCCCTCCCTGCGTGTCCTAAGAATTGGTACCTAGCTAGCTAGTTTCTGCTGCGTATTCAGTATTGTCTTTAGTTTGCCAAGTTTCTCCGGTGAAATTTTGTAAAATTCAATGGAGACGCGTTAAAAACGTGGGTGTTTATAGAAGGAGAATTGTATGTAAACTATGCAAACACAAAACCAAATGAGCAAAAAGAAATATGAACTCTAGAGATGAGATCGCAAAAGCGCTTGACATAAAGATTGACTAGTCATTTTCGTCTAGCCAAGCAAAATACCGAAACAGTGTTTGATCGTCTCTTAAAAGCACTTTTGTTTACTTCTTATTGTTTACTTTAAATTAAATGTAGACGAAAAGTGAATCTGCTCCAAGCTGTGGGTCCGTCTAAACTCTGTTAGTGCCGCGCAAAATTTATTAGAGATTCAGGTGATAAACTTCTCGTCGCATGATGTGGGGCAGGTGATTTATAATTATAATTGACAATACCTTCAATTCAACTAGCGCAATAACGCCCTTATGGTAGTGTGGAATCCCGTTGTACTCGTAACCACACCCTCCCCTCCATTTTTTTAAGTTTAACTTGACATCTTTCCTAATAGGGTATATCAATTATGGAAATATGTGAATTATTTCAATCAATTGATCTCTTACACATTTCCATTTCTCATGCATCAAAAATTAATGTGGGTTTGTTTGAATGAAAATAATAATTTACTTGGGCCTATCCTGTTCCCCCCAATTTCTCCCCGACGAGAAAAATGGGTAATAGTTTTTTTTTTTTTTGCAAAAGTGTGGATTTGGTCCGCCTTGTCTTAAAAAATATTTTGCGGTCCGTCCTGTACATTTAGTCTCTAAACTTATCTTTCAACCACATTAATCGTGTTACTATTTTTAGCGGTTTTTTGATTTGTTCGTATTTATATGCAGGCACGGTTAAGATTGGAATTCCATTCGTTTCTTTTTTATTTTGTGAAGTTCCAGTTGCCTCACCGGTAAGTTGCAACTATACCCCTGAAACGGATGCAACCATTGCTTATTTACCTCATCTCATCTTGCAACCGTGATTAGGCAAAAACATAATTTGATTTTTAAAGTTTACATTGCCATGGAAATTACGCCAGTTTGGAAAGAGATGCCTTGTAGAACTTTTTGTTGCCGTCAGGCTGTGTAGGTCATGTAATCGTTAGAAAAAACAATAGTGCAACCTTTTTGCAGTCTCCGATGTTTCAATGATCACTGGGCTGTTCTACATGTATATTACATTGATGGGAGAACTTGAACTAGATCTAAAATAAACCATTGGAGTTTCTTTTTCTTATTTGCCTTGCTGTTTGCCTTGATGTTTACGTATCGGAACTATTTCGGAAGTATGTTATCATGATGATATCATTATTTTATTTTTTTGCTACTTTTTTAGAGAAAATGATGTAATAACTGACGCAAGTAATTCCATATGCATAGTTGATATTGGTTACAATAATTATGTATTCAAAGCGTTAATAACTCGATATGTCATACACTACGTCTGAATCCAGGTTCCAACCTGTTTCATTTAGTTTTTTGCCTTTTCAGTAGTGGTTGATTTTTGGGAAAGCCTCTTTGAAAAACGCGGCAATTCTGCGGAAAATGTAAACAAGAAATTAGTATACCGCTGTACCGGATTTTAACATGCGATATGTCAATAGTTGATATTTTAAAGAGTAATAAAGTTAATACTCTCAATCAAATAGCATTGCTCTGTGGTTGTCCCATTTGGTCTACAGTCAAATCAGAAAGAATCTTGGGCATTAAATCAAGTATCGATTTCTATGACCGACTTGATTTGAAAAATTCTAAAAGAACCACCCTTTCTATTGATGTTGGTATTAAGAACTTTTCTTATTGTAAATCAACCGGTGGTTCGTTCCCATTAACAATCACTGAATGGGATAAGATTAATTTGAATGAAAGATATGGTGGGTCATATGCAACTATGCTTCATCAAGAGTCATTACTTGACAAGAAACGATACTTGAATCATATCACATCTCACGTTGTCGATGATAAATTGATACCTTGGGCAGATTTGGTAGTTATAGAATCTCAAAGAACAAGATCAAACAATAATTCAGCCACATTACCTAATGTATTCCTTAATCATACTTTGGAAAGTTTAATTTTTAGTAAACGATATCCTGGATTAATAATTCCCATGACTTCTAACCAAATGATTAGTTTCTGGTTTAATCGATTCATTTCTCCCGACTCAATGAAGAAACTTAAAACCAAGGCAACAAGAATGGAATTGGCATATAATTGGATAGATGTTTTATTCACTCTACCTAATTTCAATTCACAATTAACAAATGCTAATCTTTTAGAGTATTTAGAGTTAGATGCGAAGCAAAAGACGGATGATTTAATAGATAGTCTTTTGTACAATTTAACAATAAATTGTTCAATAGGACATTTAACTGAACTTTTAAATTGGATTGAAAATGGTCAACACCTTACTGAATTTGTTGATGAAAAAAATAAATTTCATTTACAATTAATTAACCCAATAGTTGATAAATACGATCTAAAATTAAAAGAAGAGTTTAAGAGGTTGGTAGTATGACACAAAAAGATTTTGGTGTTTATTTGGAATAGTTAATAGAGAGGAATAGCATTTACGCGTATATTCGTATTATGTAGCACCCCCAAAATCTCTGTGGAATTCCTTTCATCCATTTACACATTCCTGTTCGAAGTGCTTACACGCAATATAAAGCTAAAATGTGTAAATGTGTGGGGTGGAGTAACATTCTAGATTTTCCCGAGGAAGCACATATCTGTATAACGGTTTATCAGAGTGGAGTCCTAATAATTGTTGTCTGGAAAAGAAATTAGAAACTCCGATATTTTGAACTACAGATCTAATAAATACTCTTGGCATTTCAAGTTTCCAAAATTAGAAAACCTAAAATTTTCTGAATGAATCTATCATCCTTGACCAGTGTAAGAACTTTTCTTACTAAATCTTGAAAATAAGATTAACCATAAAGTTGTTCACGCTAATAGCAGTTTCTCTAGACTTTGACTTACAAAATTTTGATTCACATTGTACTCAATATGGACAACATATCCTGTTTCATATTTCTTTTTTTGTTCTGTCAAGAAATGCAATTCTTGTTGTGGGGGGAAATGGGGGGAACATTTCCCACTTAGCCCCGCAAATATTATATCTTGGAATTTTCACTCCACGTCCTTTCTGATTGTGAAACAAATATTAATCTATGTATTAGTAGTGGGGCACAACACACTTTTCAAATTGATCATGTGGGGAAACTGGTTTTAGTTTCTTCGATTACTCCTCATAATGGGCTTCGAAACAGTGTTGAAAGGGAAAAAACCAAGAAACACTGGATTCACACATCTGTTTTCTGTCAATAGTTTTGGTTGATGTTCATATACGACTAGCGGGGCACCGTACAGTCGAGTTGCTAGAAAATCTTTATTCGTTGATGATTACTCCTATATCTTGGTTGTAGAGAAAGCCTGCCAAAATAGGTAAAAAAAAGAAACACCAGAATTTATTCTATTGATCGGGAATCTTCAAAAAATTCCGTGAAGGTAATATTTTTTCTTGTTTGTCATTGTTAACATTTGGGTGCAAATCTAGTGGGGATGACTATGGTAAGAGAGCAAGTCATAATAATAATATAGATATGAGTGTTTCAGTAAAACTGGTGTTAGCGGCTTGTTGGAGGCGGGAATCAAATATATAAACTTGCTGAAATATCTGTTGAATGAATTTAAAAGAAAATTATAAGAAGTAAAATGTCTAAAGAACAAGTTTCGTATGAAGACTTGTCATCTTCATACGGTGAAAGTAGCTCAACAATCAACAAAACAGTCACACGGGTTGTGACTGATAATGAGTATGTCATTCTTGGAACTCAAAAGTTCTATACCCATGAATTAATGTCTGTATTTGGTGGGGTATTAAATTTGGGAATTACACCACCAGCTGCTCATAGAATAGGTAATCCTGCTCCAGTTGGGTTGTTTACTTTTGGTCTTACATGTTTTATTATGAGTCTTTATGGAGCTCATGCTGGTAATATAATGATACCTAATGTTATTGTAGGTATGGTTATATTTGTTGGTGGAACAGGTCAAGTGATTTGTGGTATTGGTGAAATGATCATTGGAAATACATTTGGAGCTACTGCTATGCTTTCATTTGCATGTTTTTGGTTCAGTTATGCAGCAATTCTAATTCCAAGTTTCGGAATTGAAGCAGCCTATGCTGAACATATGGATCAATTTGAAAATGCCGTTGGATTTTTAATGATGGGATATGCAATTTTAGCAATTGGATTAACTACATTAACTTTGAAAGCTGCTGTTTCACTTGTGGTTTTATTTGTATGCATTTCAATGACATTTTTATTAAGTTCAATTGGAGCAATGACATTGAATGCTAATGTTACCCTTGCTGGAAATATTTTTGGTGTTTTAACTGGGGTTGCAGGAATGTATAACGGATTAGCGGAAATCTCATTCAAGGAAAATAGTTATTTTTCCGTTCCTGTGGGACCCTTAAGTTCACATCATTGAAATTTAGTTGATCTAGATTAATGCCAATACTTTTTATTCTACAAGAGGGACGGGGACCCTCTCTTTTTTCTATTTACTTTTCTTACACATATTACTATTACTACTTGCTATTTAACTATTACGAATATGACAGACTACAGAAAAATCTAAATCATTGTATACATGTACGGAATTTCTCTTTTCCTATCAAGCGGACCTGCTAAGCCTTAATTTCATGCATTACTTCTTGCAGGATAATCCTTTCAATACGGATAAATGTATATCAGACAATGCCTGTCTCCCCCACAAAATGAAACCGATTTTGTGTTTGAAATTTAATTTCGTAGTTTAAACCAAAAGTAAGGTGGGGAAACGCCTATTTATTTGGTGTGCGACAATAAGCGGAACAATTTTGAAATTCCGTTCAAATTATTTTGCCTTGTAACAAGCTTTTTTTGGGTGCAAAGAAATTTAGTTGAAATGCACCACTATTGTTTTGTAACTAGTTTAAACAAAAGAAGAAATGTGGGACAGCAAATCCCCCACTGAACAAATACGACTTTTTAATGGCCATCTTGTTGTTTCCCGTTGCCAAGTATCTAAGGGTCCCCTTGAAGGCGAATGTCGAAAGAGGAGAAGCCCTGCACTAGATATATAAATATGTTCAAATGTTCTCAAACGTTTAATTCTCACTTTTGTTTAAACACTATTCTTCCCAAAGATGTCTTCAAAGGAAAACACTTCTGATTCACTCCATTCAATTTCTTCAAACGGGGGATCAGTCATCTCAAATGAATTCCCAGTTGCTAAAGTTCAAACTACTGGTGATGGTAATGAGTTTGTTATAATTGGTAATACAAAATACTATCGTCATGAATTAATGTCTGCATTTGCTGGTTCTTTAGAACCGGGAGTTCATCCTCCTAACTCTCATCAAATAGCAAACCCTGCTCCTTTAGGGTTAATGGCGTTTGGTGTTAGTACTCTTGTTATGAGTTTATATGGTATCCATGCTAAGGGAGTTTTGGTTCCTAATGTTGCTGTATCGTTAGCTTTATTTTATGGTGGTGTAGGACAAGTTACTTCTGGTCTTTGGGAGATGGTTCATGGTAATACATTTGCTGCTACTTCTTTAGTGTCCTTTGGATGTTTCTGGTTTAGTTATGGTGCTATGATGACTCCAAGTTTTGGAATAATGGAAGCATATATGACTCAAGATCCAACCCAACTTGAAAATGCCATTGGATTTTATTTAATGGGGTGGGCCATATTCGCATTTTTGTGTTTGACATTAACCTTTAAATCGGCTGTTTCATTCGTGTCATTGTTTGTATTTATTTTTATGACCTTCTTTTTACAAAGTATCGGGGCTATGGTTAATAGTGCAACTTGTACTTTAGCAGGTAACTACTTTGGTATATTCACAGGAATAGCCGGATTTTATAATGCTTATGTTGGTATGGCAAACAAACAAAATTCATATTTCCAATTATCGGAATTCCCACTTGCAATGTTTAACAAACAACACAAGTGATCATGATGATTATATGATTTTCAATTCTTATTTTTACTATTACAGGGGGCCGGTACTTTTGTTTTCTACAATATTTTTTGTTTTTAGTTTACCAATTACTATTACTATTAATACACAGATTTAACACGGGCCCCGTAGTAACTTGTATATATTCGATAAATTACTACTAAATAAATACCTTTACAACTTTTTTTTAAATACATACTTATCCCATTTTCTATTTTAAATAATATTCTGTGTTTCCTTAGGTATGGTGATTTTCTGTTGATGATGATGTGAACCGACTGATTCAATTGGTTTTAAACCATCAGACTCGTAACTTTCATTTTGCTGTTGTTGTTGTGGTTCCTCCGCTTGATCATCTGTTGATATTTCAAAAACCATTTGATCATTGTCATCGTTATTTTTATCTGAAGAAGATCTTTGAGAGGTCTGGTTATTGTTTTCTATAGTGTCATTCTCTTCTTCTTCCTCGTCATCATCATCATCCTCATCGTCGTCATCATCATCCTCATCATCATCATCATCCTCATCGTCGTCATCATCTTCGTCATCATCTTCTTCTTCATTTTCGTCCTCGTCCTCCTCGTCATCATTATTTTCTTCTTCTTCTAGTAAATCTCCTTGTCTCTTTTTCTCAGCCTTTATAGCAATAATTTTTCGTCTTAAAATATCAACAATTTCAATCCATTCTCTCATACCTCCCATACCAATATCACCACAAACCAAGACTTTTTCAACTGGTTTTAAAACCTCAATTCCAAAATCAGGACAACAAAGAATATTAATTTGTTTACTTGTAATTGGATGAGTATACATAAACGTATTCATTGCTGGAGCAACAATAATTGGTTTTTTAATCGTTTGAGAAGTTGTAGGCGACCAAGATCTAACAATTGAAGTTAATAAATTATCAGCTATACCATTGGAAATTTTCGCCAATGTATTGGCTGAAAGTGGAGCAATCAACATTATATCGGCCCATCTTCTTAATTCATTATGAAGAATTAATCGATCATATGGATTCTTGGGTTTTTTAGGATTCAAACCTAGAGTAGATGGAGTTACTGTAGTTATAGAAGGTTCATTAAAATTTGCCCATTCATCCTCATCACGCCAAATTTTAACATCATTATGAATTTTTAAGCCTCGAAGAAAATGACTGGCGGATTTAGTTAAAACTAATTGAATTGATATTTTCGCAGGAGTGAAAATTTGAAATAATTTATCAATAATTTGTGGCATTTTAATCGTAGCTACTGATCCAGTACATGCCAATAAAATATGAAATTTCCCATCATCTTGCTTTGTTAAATATTGTTGAAATGGGACAGGTGGACCAACTGGAGATGCAACAACCGTCTTGTTGGACTTTTTAATTGAACCTCGTCGTGATGATGCTTGACTATTACCTCCATTGATGTTAATTGGTTGAGCAGGAGTGGTGGTGGTGGACAGTGGGGGAGGACTTGGTGAAGAAACGGCAAGCTTTATAGATTCCGGTTGGCTTTCAAAACTAAACACCCGGTTCATTATTCCAGAATCAGCAGGGGAATCTACTCCTGGGGTAATTGGTGAAACCATGCTATCTCTAGATATTCCAGATGTTTGTAGATGATGTAAATGAGGGTTATATGATTTATTTGGAGGAACTTGTGAATATGGATTTACCAAAAATGACAACACATCATTATTTGAAGTAGAAGAAGGGTTATTATTCTTAAGTGATGCGTTTCTTGAAGGGATATTTGACGACGGTTGTGATGGTTGCTGCGGTTGTTGTTGCTGTGGTGGTGGTTGTTGTTGACCAGGAGCTGCATTTTCTTGCAGTACATTCGTGGTTGAAGGCTGGGCAGAAATTGTAAATCTTCTAATTCGTTCTTGTGATTCTAAATCCCCAAATGATACACTTGGATTTCGTAATGGAGCTGCTCCTGTAGAATTTATAGTTGATGCGGATTGAATTGGAGTTATAGGAGATTGCAGTGAATTAGGCGAGATTGGTCCTTTGGCCAAGGTTCTAGGCGATTCAAGTTTAGATTTCCCTGGTATAGGCTGCAGTTGCTGAGGCATTCGTATTTGTGCTGTTGAATCGTCTGTTGTTGCTGGTGCTGCTGAAGAAGAACTCTGTTTATTGATTGTGGAACTAAGGTTAGAGTTTGGTTGTTGTTTGGTTTGATTTGACGGATCAACCATCAGGTGGTGGTGATCAGATAGTGGCAAACGTTCTTCTGAAACTGATTCACTCATCTGAAAAAGTTGACTGTACGGGAAATTGGGGGTATATGGGTAGGTTACTTAAATCAAGCACTGAAGAGTCTTCAATATAGGTAAAAAGTCTCTGGGTTTCGCAAATGTGTTAAGTGGGAATGGGAAACTAATACTATATTTTTTTTTCTCTCTCTTGACTACTATAAATTTGTGGTGGTAGGGTTGATTTTTCCCACTGTGTGTAAGGGGAAGAATAGAACAATAAAAAAAATTTTTTTTGGGGCAACTTTTTAGTATGAGGTTTTTAATTCTTAATTTTTTGTGTTTGAGTGAAATTTTTATAAAAAACTGTTCCGAAAACAGTCGGCTAAAAATAGTACCTTGGCATATTATACAATTAGATCTATTAATAGTTTAGTCTCTTATTTGTTCAGGTTTGGATGTTGTGGAATGTTTACTATTGGTCAAACTCATTGTAAGGTCCCGTGGCAGGTTTATAGAATTATTTTTCTCTAATTTAACGATCTTGGCAAAGATTTGATAAGAAAAGTACAAGATGAAGTTAAGAAAATATCCGTCTTCTTTTGGAAATCCGCTTTTCACTTGTATTTAACCCCTAGGTTGCTAAGAAGAATGGATCACCTACATTTCTATGTCGCGACATGAAAAACGACACTGATCTTTTTTTTTTGCGACATGCTCCTTTCTCTCAAAACTTTTACAACCAAACGAAAAAACACGGTGTTGAATATAAAGAGCATACAATTGTTTACTTGTTAGAGTGTCCAATCAAATATGAATATCCGTCAACAAATAACTCAATTCTTGACTCTTGCATATGTTTTCAGTTCAGCATTTATTGCCTGGAAAACATTATCAATAATCACCAACTCACATTCACCAATTGTTGTTGTTCTTTCTGGTTCAATGGAACCGGCTTTTCAAAGAGGTGATATATTATTTTTATGGAATAGAGAATATCAACAAAAAGTTGGAGATATTGTAGTTTATGAAATTGAAGGTAAGAGTATACCTATTGTCCACCGAGTATTACGTGAACATCATAATTCCCAAAAACAATTACTTTTAACTAAAGGTGATAATAATGCTGTTGATGATATAAGTTTATATGCTAAGAAACAAAGTTATTTAAATAGAAAAGAAGATATAGTCGGTACGGTTAAAGGGTATTTACCATTTGTTGGATACATCACTATTTTAATAAGTGAAAATATTTATTTTAAATATGGATTATTAGGTTTAGTTGGTTTGTCAAGTATATTATCAAATGAATAGTTTTGTATAAAGAAATATAATGTTCCAATTAAGAAATCTCTCTCATAAAAAGGTTTGACTAGTTCAGTCGATTCCTCAGGGCAGAATCTGGAACTAATTTTCGGCCATAGTATGGATTATTCTTTGATCTACTTAAGAAGAATATAGAATCAAACTTCCAAACTCAGATAGGATTTATTGTTACGAAAACTAGAAAGAACACTCATTCGCAGAGCAGCTTAGAAGTTATCATATGAACCCAATTGGTAGCACTGTGGGTGTGAACAAGCGAATTACGTAAGGCTAGCCCCTTGATAGAGAAAGTGAGAACCTACTATTGCCAAAACCTTATCAATACCAATAAAGTATTGTATTAGTGTCATATTTACTAGTTATTTTTTACTTATATTATCTAGGAAAGCTATAGAATAAATTTGTCTATTAGACAGGGAGTATAACCCAGTATAATAATTGTGAAATTTGCACTCCAAAAAAAAAAGAATGATGTAATGAACTGATAAGGAAATGGCAACCAAAAAAATAAAAAAAAAAATAATCTCAAATCACACAATTACTTTGGATCATCTCAAGAAAAAGTTTAAACAGATTAGATCCGTTGTAAATGTTTTCTTGTTTAATTCTTTTGTTATTTCTTTCTTAAATGATATAATCTCACAATGTTTGATGCTGAACTACTAAAACAATGTCCTGATGATATAATCTTCAAGATATTAGATCATAATTTCCTTGCAGTACATGATATTTACAACTTTCTCTTTTATAAGTTGACTAATTCAGTGGCACAGCAAGTATTAAATAAACGAAGTTTAATCCATTTAACTATTGGAAAGAGACATAATTGTGAAAGTGTGATTACTTCAAGCCACGATTATGAAATTACCAAGGGACCTTATTTTTGGCATATATATTATAATTATACCAACCAGGATTTATTCTTGTCTTGGTATGATCGACACAAGTATATTCAAAATTATGTTGTACAAATTTTTTTGGATCAATTTCAATTTGAAAATCTCCAATTTTTAAAAATCCTTAAATTTAAGAAAATTAAAATTTATTTAAATTATGAATGTGATTTTAATCATACAGTACGGAAATTTACTCATATAATATGGCCTATGATTGGCGAGATCTTTGATCTCAAAAACAACTATATAAATTTAATTTTGGAATATGAAAGTTCAATCGATCAGAATTTAACTATTGATTTATCAAATTTAAATCAATTTGAATTTAGACATTATACTCCAACTTATAGATTAGTTGAATTTAAAGTAAATGAAAATTTACAAAAGTTTCATATAAATAATATTAGTATGTTACCCTTGACACTTAAATTAACTTCAATTCCAATAAATATAACTCAAGTGTTTTTTAAAGGTCCGATTGCAAATTTGATATATATAGGAGATTTCCTTACAAAATGTCCTAACTTACAGACATTGTCGATTTGTAAAGCTTATATGAACAAATTTCAAGATAATTTTATAAATATAATATCTCCAATGGGGTTGCCAAAATTATCTTGGTTAGATTTAAGTAATAATGAGTTTGGCAATATTGAAGATATTGATTTATCAACACTATTGCCTAATTTATCAAGTTTTATTATGAAGTTTGAACAATTAAAGACTCATAAATTTAAATTTAATAATATTAAATTTCCTAAAACTTTAACTAGTTTAATCTTACATGATAAGGGGATTTGTAAATTTACTGGGATTGAAGGGATTAAATATTTGAAATTTCTTGATTTATCATATAATTATCCTCAAGATTTTCAAATTCCTGATGCCATAGAATATATTCAAACATTAAATCTATCTTATAATAGAACAATATTGTCAAGCATCTATAGATTTAATCGTCGGGATATTTCAAACTATATCTTCTTTCGAGTAACTGAATTACATTTACAAGGATGTAATATAACCAATGAAGATTTGGAACATTTAGAAGCCGATTATCAACATATTCAACATTTGAAAAATTCAAACCTTGAAATATTAGACTTGTCTAATAATAAATTATCTAATTTAAGAAGCTTTTCTCGGAAGTTATTTACCAATTTACCATTAAAATTTGTTGATTTATCCTTTAATGCATTCACATATTTAAATAAAGAAATATTCCCATTATCAAACGAATTGTATCCAAACTTGTCAAAAATTAATCTTACTGGGAATTCAAGATTACAACAAATAAACCTACTGGCTAAAGAATACCCTAATTTAGAACTAATGTATACCCCTTTCGAAAGAGCAAACTACTAATGACTAAACCTACTAATTAATATATATTATAATATACAAAGTTGTAACATAAAATGTTCTACTCTTGTTCTTCTATTGTTGGTGGTGATTCATGACTGCTGGGTGCTACATATGAACTTCCATAACCCAATTGTTTTTCTTCATTACTGTGATGGGTTTGAGGGGTAGTTACAACTTCAGTCAATAAAATTGGACTAAATTCAACAATAATTTTTCTCAAGTTAGTTCTTCTAATTGGTTTGGATAAGAATCCACTCATACCATTATTTAAACATTCTCGAACATTACTTTCATCAGCAAATGCCGTAAGGGCAATAATTGGATTTGTATAATGTAAATTATTTCGAATCATTTTTGTAGCCAATAACCCATCAATTTTAGGCATTTGAATATCCATAAATATTAAATCAAATACATCTTGTCCTTCAATTGATTCCTTAACATGACTTATAGCTTCGGCTCCATTACATGCCATGGTTATATTATTAAACCCTTCTAATTTTAACATCCGTCGTATAACTTCTTGATTTACAAGATTATCTTCAGCAACAAGGATTTTTAAATGAGAAATCTCATCAAGTAAGCCATTAGAATGTTCGTTGGTTGATTTCCTACTTTCACCACTTCCGGAATTGGCAGTACCTGTTGAACTACGGGAATATAATGGTGGTTGTTTTGAGCATTCAAATGGTTTACTTGCAAACTTCGTTGATTCTTCACCTGGGTGTTGCTCTTGTTCTTCTTCTTTACTCCTCTCATTGCCAATTTCATGATCTACTTCGTCAAATACAACCCGTCTATTAACTTTAGCATTTGGATTGAATTCATCATCGTAAAATTCCTGCAATTCTTCAGGTTCAACGATAATTTCTCCAGTTTGAGGTAATGGAATAGTTAAAGTAAACGTTGACCCTTGCCCAATGGTAGATTTTAAACTTAATGTACCTTTCATCATCGTGGCCAATTGTCTACAAATAGATAATCCCAACCCAGTACCTCCATAACTTCTAGATAATGTTTGATCACCTTGTACAAATGGTTCAAACACTTTATCTTGTAATGCTGGTTCAATACCTGGTCCAGTATCACAAACTTCAATTTGAATTACCCATGTTTTAGGATTATATAATTTTTTCATACTATAACTCTTGTTATTCTTAATTATTTCATTATTGGAGATGTTTATTGTATCAATTACAGGTTGTTTTTCCAAAGTGGGATATCCCTTGAAATCAGATTGTGGCATAATATTAATTTGTTGACGACGAGAAGGAGAAGAAGAAGAACTTGAGGATTCTTCTGGTTTTTGCTTTGGCGAGGGAGATCTAACTGGTTGTTTTTCGTCAAGCAGATGACTAGTGGATTCAGTACCCGATGAAATACTTTGTACTTTTTCTTCAATAATTGAAGAATCTTTACTATGTGCTTCTTCAGATGAACTACTAACCATTGGTATATCCGGTAAAGACTTGTTATTAAATTGTGATTCAAATATTTTATTTTCATATTCTTGTGTGGATAATGTAATTATACTAATCGCATCGTCATCTTGATCAAGTATATCTTGATGCTTGTTTTTTGAAGTAGCCTCACGATGTTTTTTATTCCTGGTAAAGATATTTTTCCGCTTTGAAGAAATACTTATATTCAGAGCATTTGTTGTTGTTGTTGTTGCTGGATCATCTAATATATGAACTTTTGTAAAATTATCCTTTTGAGAAGCTTCTAAATCATATTCACCCAATATTTTAAACGTAACATCAACAGATCCATCCACTGGAGTAAATTTCAAAGAATTTGAAACTAAATTCATGACAATTTGAATAATTCGATTAGAATCTCCATAAATTATCAATTTTCTAAAAAAATTAGGTCGAACCAAAATTTTAAAATTAACACGTTGATCTTGGGCTAATTTATTAAAAATTGATTTAATTTGGTAAACAATTTCAAGAATTTGAAAATTGGATTTTTCCAATTTGGATCTATTCAAGGTGTTTTTAGAATATGTTAATAATTCAGTTAAAATATGTAATAATAATTCCCCAGATCTATGAATCAACTTTAACGAATCTTGAATTCTCGTTTGATCTTCATCATCCATAGCAATTGATGTCATACCTAATATCCCATTAAGTGGAGTTCTTAATTCATGAGAAATGTTAGCAATGAAAACTGTCTTGGCTTCATTGGCAGCTTCAGCTTCAATTTTACTGGCTTCCAATTCTTTAGTTCTTAATTTAACTCGATCTTCTAAATGAGTGTATTGTTTGTCCAATTCTTCCGTCATAATATTAAATGCTTCCGATAATTCCGTTAATTCATCCTTGAAAAATTTCTTTGATCTTGGTATTCTATCGGGCAATAATATTCCAGTTGAATAAATTGAATTTGATGTTCCAGTTGTTGTAGAATTTATAGAATTACTTCGACTACCATGTTTGTTACTTCCAGCAACTAGAGGAATCAGATCATAATTATTTTCGTTGCTATGTCGACTCCCACCATTACCCTTTTCCTTTTTATACCTGGTGATTGCCTCGGTGGCCAATTTTAATTTGGTAATCGGTCGTATAAACCAAACTGCAAGAGGGAAAGTAATTAAACACATAAAGACCCCAATTCCAATTACAACACCAATAATTATTCGTTTCAAAGTATTTATCGGTCCCATAAACACGCTCCTTTTTTGAACCACTATAATGATCCATGTTGTTTCTCCAATAGTTAGAGGAGTAAAACCTATGGCGACTTTTTTTCCTGAATACGATTCAACATTGGTACTAGATCCAGTACTAGTTTCAATAGCAACCCTTATTGAAGATGAGGCAGTAATACTATAAATATTGCCTGGTACTAGTAAACTATTGTCAACTTGGAAAACCGTCTCAAATCCAATGGGTCGAATTTGAGTTTCATTTGAACTAATATTCACATTTCCATAGATTGGTTTCACTGCAAGTGCTTGATAATCTTGTGTACTTCCATTTGTATTTAAAGCATCCTTAATGTTTTCTGCCGAGGCAATAACCGTAAGATATCCTGAAATACTTGGTTCATCAATAATAATTGAAGAATTAGAAACAACTGGGATTGTGATCCCCATGAAATATGCAAGGTCAGGGGCTTCAGATTTATTGGCAATAGGTCCCGTGAAAAAAGCTCCACTACTTGAAGTGCTTAATAAACTAGCTGGTATGGTAGAATTTTGATTCAAGGGGAATAATGCCGACAACGTGGGGTTTGAAACTAGAGTTGAATTACTATAACTTGAAGCCATAATTTGTAAATCCAAATTATATAATCTTGCACCAGCAAACAATTCCGTAGATCCCATTAATTGATCAAGAGTTTGTTGAGCACCATTGAAAATTTCAACCGAATTATTACCAGCTTTATATTGGGATAACGGGGTGGTGATAGTTTCAACATTGGTAAGCCATAATACTTGGTATGATATGTATTGTATTGCTTGAGCAACTTGGGTTGCTTTTAATTGAGCAATAACTTCTAATCTCTCTTTTCGTAGATTACTAAGATTTGTACTGAAATAAACACCCGTAACTATAGCCAAAATTAAAAGCGAAAATAGCGAAGCAAAACAAACAAGAACAATCAACTGGGGACGAATCCCAATCTTTAACCGTCTCATATTGGTGTGTGGAAATATACTGTTATCTTTATATCTGGGCTATGTGTTCCATTAAAAAAAAAATATTGGTGGAAAAATGAGGCTAAGTCGATGGTTGATGATAGTAGGGTGGGCTGGTGTTGGTTCAAAGGTTTGATACACTGTATTCAAATGTGCTTAATCAAGCGTTTGTATTGTAAGCGTTGGGGTTGAACTATGTAGCTAAGTGTTTCCGTATATGTTGAGACTGGAAGTTTAGGGTATACCACCTTTCACTTTCAGGATTTTGTGATTCTAAGTAGATATATGTGTAAAGTGACTTAGTACCAAAGAGTGCCTGAAAAAAATGCTGATAGTATTTATCTCTCTCTCTCTCAAATGTCAAGTATACAATAAAACTGGAAACAAAGGATAACTAGGAAGGATTTTCTTTTGTGCGGTATAAAAAGTTCCTTCTTTCTATTGTTACTCCAAACTTCCAGTCTTTCCTCAAAGGTGATAAAAAAAAAAAAAAAAAAAAGAAAAAGGAAAAAAACATGATAAACTAAAATCTAATCACGTGTTTAAGAATCCTTTGGTGAAGAATCAGTTGAAATCTACCTACTGCCGTAGATCTAATGGAAGGGTTTGAAACAGGCTAATGTAATCATAAAGGAAACCACGAAAGGATGGACAGGTGGAGCATATTATCGCTGGCATACTAAGAAAGTAGTACACTTTTGTGTTATATAACTATCCCTTCCCCCCAGTTATTGCTTGAATTCAACCTTTGTAGGTAAAGGGGCGAATATACCACACGCAGGGTATTCAATCTAACTGCGCTTTATCTAGCTATGGGGGTTCCAATTAACATGAATGGAATGGGAGAACAAATTCAAAGGGAGTTTGATAACCAAAGAAGAGTCAAGTGGTTATTTATGAGTTTAATTTAAGGCTATAAGAAATCGACAGATTAGGAACGAGGGGGAGAATACCCGGACTTGAGGAGGGGAAATATGGCCATGAATAATTTGACAAAGGAACCTTAAGAAAACTATATTCATGAAAGAACAACAGATCGATTAAAACGAGTAGCGAAGAAAAGAAGGTGCATGAATCAGAATAGGTTGTACTAAGTAGTTGAAGTGTTAGGAAAGTTGATTTAAAGAGCCCTGTTAAGAGTTTTTAAAGTATCAAGAGTCCCATATACTTCTTTCCGTTATATATCGGCTTATATTTTAACAGACATGACTGTTAAAGTTGAAAAGGATGCAGTATATCAAGACGAATTGGCTTATTCCTTCCGAAATTCTCCGATTTTAACTTTAAGTTCATCAAGAAGTCCTTGAAAGAAGTGGAACGAATAATTTGAAC
Organism: Spathaspora sp. JA1; assembly: GCA_003676035.1. Classification (NCBI taxonomy): domain Eukaryota; kingdom Fungi; phylum Ascomycota; class Pichiomycetes; order Serinales; family Debaryomycetaceae; genus Spathaspora; species Spathaspora sp. JA1. Next base: position 19,475 of record NSGQ01000033.1, on the reverse strand, counting down.
TGTTTGATTGCACAATGTCTCAGCCATGGGAGAAGCATTTCTCAGAAATGGAAGATTATATACAGGCAGGATTCGTTGGAATTCGATATTTAATGCATGTCAGCTAAAATCAAGATGGTTGGAGGGAAGAAATCGAAAGGGGATACAATGTTGAAAGGGGATGCAAAGCTGAAAGGGATACAGAGCATTCTGTAAGGGATTATTAAGAAAGGCAATTGCCATATTTTTTATTTTAAATGTATTATCCTATGTATTACTCTTTGGTTTGTTGAATTAGCTGGCCCAAAGAAGTTAAAAATATTCAATAAGTTAGAAAAACTCATGATACAAGTCTTATATATATTCTTTTTAGTATCTGCTTGTGTGGCACAGGTCGGTCAGGTTGACTTTGTGCCTTTAACTGATTTGCCAGGGTTTGAAGATTGTATCTTGAACGCTGATGATAGTACGGATGATGCCTACGTGTATCAATGTGGCAAAACTAGTGTGGTATATGGCTATGACCCTACTAAGGATGATTTAGAGGAGGGATACTTCTATCCGCCAGGGGCAACGTTTAACCCACTGATAGGAGGTTTCGCGTTTGAAGATGAGGTGCCATTTCCTTTTTCTGATGATTCAACACTGGGTTTGCATAAAAGAAGAAACGTGGATATTTGCATGAAGCAAATGGAACCGGGTGTGTGCAGTAACTTAGAAGATTCATTTATACGGTGGACGTCAGAAAATATTGCTAAAATGATGAAGCGTTCCCTTAAGATTTGTTATATCGATGAAATGTACATAAGGCGCAATGGATCAGGGCGTACTATATATATGATGCACTACCTGGTTACAAAAAGGGGCTATTGGTGTGATACTACAGCACAATGGAAAACGATAGCCGGAGCTATAATGAAGATGTTGAAAGATCATAGACGCTTATGTGGGACATGGTGTGCTCACTTGGGTCATGGTGGTACATGGAACGGTTATGTGTTATTTGGTGTCTCGGAAAAACCAACAAGAGCACCATGGTGCACGGACATAAATTTATGGGCAGGAAAATGTTACTCAGGCGGCAAAAACGATTTTAAAGTGTAGGTGCAAGAACCGCAACTGCGGTAGTGATACACTAAGTAAGGATGGTTATTCTAATAGTAACCATTTAAAGAGTAGATCATCAGACAATGAGGGCTCCAACGATCCAGATGTGATCGAAGATTCATTAGACCTACTTTGAAACTATTTTTTTTATTTCCACTTAATCTACTACGCGATTGGCCCTACAGGTTTCAATCCAATGATTAATTATGCGGTCGCTTTGTCGTTATGGCCACTTTAAATAATTATATATGCCTTGAATTTAAAAGCTTGATTAATCTTAGTGATATTTAACAAAAATACCATAGTAAAACTAAAGACTCAACAGAAAAAGGACCCATCGTTTACTTTGAACATCCCGCTTTGTATACAACATATAGCAATAATGTTTTGGGCTATATGAGCCCGGGAGGTTGATTGTATTTCTCGGAACCGTGAATGGCTAACACGGTAGTTAATTGAAGAAAGTTTTGCATGGACCAATACGAAAAAAAATATTTTGCAGCCAATAGCATATGCTATATTTAGCATACTGCAGGAGATCACTGGTTATAACCAGTCAAACAAAAATTAGAAACCTGGGTCAAACAGTCACCTCGCCGCTGGATCATCAAAATACCCATTTTCCACCAAACAAGTAAATCTAAGAATTCAGATGGAAGCAAAATAGAGAAAGATGGAAAAAAAAACTGTTTCAGAGGGGTATTTTTTTGGAGAGTAAGAGAATCTCACATCTCTACACAGCAATTATTGTCTAGATAGCTTATAAAAGGTTTTTGAACTCACCCCAGAATTGTCGCCCTTCCAAGACCAATTCCTGGTGCAATAAGAACAGGTATATAGCTAGCTATTTATTAGAGTCTCTTTTATTTCAGTAATTAGGTATTATGCCCTGTGTATTCACATAGCTTGTCATCCATACAATTTAATAGAAAAGTACATCCTTCTTGATTTATTTCTATCTATTCATACCAAATGCAATTTTAATTGTGTTTCAAAATTAGATAAGTTTCAGTCTTGTCTTAATTGATAATAAATATTTGCAGTTTTCTTAGAAAACGACCTGGTGAGCTATTCTAGCTTGAGCCGCATGCTTACGAATACACCTGAAATCACTACGGGAAAAATTACTGCACATCCTACCAACGTGAGGTGTTTTAATTGTAGTAAAGACAACATGAGAAAGAAGAGCATAAGTCTGAGTGAAAACCTTCCCCTTTGCGCAAACTTAAAGTTTATGTACGGTTGATCATTTTTTTATTGTTGGTATCTATCCTGTCGTATCTTGTAAAGATTCTATCTAAAAAAAGTACTTTTAAGTTTCATTACGGGACTTCATCAAACATGAAATTATCAGATTTCCTTAATAGCAAAACAATTACATATAAATGCTTTAAGGTGAATATTTGCATTGTTGTTTTACATTGTTAATGCCTATTCGGGAATGACAAGAAATTCTACAATTTCAACACAGTGCAACAACGATATTTAATTATATTACATTTTCACCATTGGTGCAACTATTTTCCATGACAATTGATACTGACAAGTTTTAAGAACATCAATTCAATAGAGATAAGCAAAGCCTTGGGTTTAGTTGTATGTTTTATTGTGAATTCCGTTTGTTATTTCCTATTGTGTTTTGAAAACTCTCGGCTAACTTATTTTTTACACAATAAAAATAGTGAGAATTCGAGGAGAAACAATGAAGGATAGCGTACATTACACAAAATCCAAATTCTCAATTATAAAACATGCAATAATTTTTTTCATTTTTTTTGAACCATATAAATTATATTGAACAAGTAGTAGTTGCTTCGACTTGCATGAGGTAACTTAATATAATCATAAAACAATCTTCTTAGATTGAACTTTCTTACCAGCATAACTAACAATCTTGGAGCAGTGTTTTTGAAGAATTGACTTGGTTGTTTTCTAACGAATCAATACATCCATACATCCAAAAATGTCAACAACCATACAAATTTAGAGTTTAGATATTGGAGATTATTTTTGCGCTTATACAAATATGTTGTTTTGTTTTACCCGACCTGCTTAATTTATTGGCAAAGACAGTAAAATGAAAATTTTAAATATATTTCCGACGTAACGAAACTAGGTCCTCTTTCTCTTGTTTTCTATAAGTTGTATTTAGTGATGGTTAATCCAATGAGTTATACGAGAAGTACATTCTCTAGAAAGCTTATACCTATCTTAGCTGTCTTTGTAATTTTATTTTGTTTCCTAACAGTTTACCATCAAAGTGAAGCACTATTACCCTACACCTCCTATTTTGATCTCCATACCTCCCCCAAGGACGAATTTCTTCTAGAATTAGAAAAGAATCCAAATTACACTGACAAGGGTTTCAACTTCCAACCTTCCAATCCGGCAAAACTCCCTTGCAACACCAAAGTTCTTCATCAATTAAAAAAATTATTCCCCTATGATCCAACTTTACCTATTCCCAAAACCATCTGGCAAATGTGGAAAGTCGGACTTGAACATAAGGAATTCCCTCCAGATTATAAAAAATATGTTCAAACATGGGAAGACCTTAATCCTGAATATGAACATCTTGTAAAGACAAATGCCGAATGTGATGCAATGGTGGCTAAATTATACGCTGATGTTCCTGATATAATACATGCTTATAACATCATGCCGGAGACAATCCTCAAGTGTGATTTTTCAAGATATTTGATTTTATTTGCACACGGTGGGGTTTATGCCGATATGGATACTCATTTATTGAAACCTATTAGACATTGGATCTCTCATGAGCCTCTGTTTTTAGATAAACCACTTAATTTAGGACTTGTGGTGGGTATTGAATCAGATAGAGAAGATTGGCAAACCCATTGTGCTAGAAGAGTCCAAGTTAATACTTGGACAATAATGGCGAGAAAGGGACATCCAATGCTTGCTGAACTTATAAACACAATCACACAAGAGACATTACATAGAGAAGAATCTGGGTTATTGACTTATATGTTGGGTAGAGATGCCGGTGATAATGTTATCAATTGGACCGGTCCAGGTTTGTTTACAGATGTTACCTTTAGATATATGAACAGTATTCTCCAACCAGATTTTGAAAATTATGAAAATTTGATAAATTATAAATTTTTTATAAATGTTACCCTTCCAGTTACGATAGGAGATGTCATGGTGTTACCTGAAGAATGCATGCACCCAAGAAATAAGCTGAAGGAGGGGAAGTATGTGGATCCAATGGCATACGTTCATCATTTAGGATTGGGGGTATGGAAAGAAGATAAAATGAAGTTGGAAAACCCCACCTCCAAACCGAAATCCAAAGAGAATACCAAAGCCAAAGACAAAGCCAAAGAAAGTTAAAAGTAGTATAGAGATAATGTCTGTTCCCTCGTTGGTAGCATTGGAAGTAGTTATAGTAAATATCATTTCGTTTCATCTCTCGGTTTTCTCATATTTCCAAATTTTGCACCCAATGTATGGGGTATGTGAACTAGGAATTAGCCTTTAGGGACTCTGCTCTTATTTTCAACTAAGAGGTATACTATATCAAATAACTAGTTAGAAATAAAATGATACGCAATACAACGTTGATACATGTTCATGTTTTAATAAAGTTGTATTGATTTATATTTCTAGTAAACCTCTCGCAATTTCAAATTAAGGTTCAAACAACTCTTTTAGTGTAAAAGTTGGAAATATTCAATCACTTGGTTTAATCAAAGAAAAACAATATTGAACTAATCAAAGAATTTGCAGCCGTTGTATATTTTTGGATCAACTGTGGTGGTGGCTTTATGGTTAGGATCTCCTAGATCACATTATATGCAGTACCACAATTAACCGGATTTGGTAAAACCAAATAGAAAAAAAAAAAGAAACTCGAAATTCCTTTTGCCGTAGGCTATTTCACTACACATTTTTATCTAAAAGTTATAAAACACACGTTGGAAACACGGACGAAATCAAAAACACTGGGAAAAGGAGCTAGTGAATTATGGGATTTATAGAATATTCTGGTATTCCAGAATCAGGATCTTACAAATCTAGACCCCATTTCAAAAACTACTTTTATATTGGTATTTTATTAGGAATACTAATATATGGAGTTTCATTTTTACTTTTAACTATTGAAAATTTCCAGTTAAATGTTCGATTTCTTCAATTTAATAAACCGGGGAATTACGCAAGTCCCTCACGAAGAAGCGAATTTAATAAGAAGATTCCTTTTAGTAACGAAATTTACAATTCGCATATATTAGCTCCCAAGTTTAAATCCATACAATGGATTAGTGAGCCTGATTCCCGATCTAATGACAAAGGAGCGTATGTTATCAAGCAGGAGCATGACGATGGGTTTAAAGTAGTTGTTAAATCTATGGATGACGAAGAGTATTCCTATGTTTTAATTGACAAGTCTACGTTTACATATAATCATATTGAATATGATATTGACGATTATATCGCTTCCCCCGATTTGAAACTGGTTATTTTAAAGACAAATGTTACCGGAAGGTTTAGACATTCAACATTGGCATTGTATTGGATTTTAAATATTGAACATGGTAAAATACATCCCGTTTATAATGATCAAGATTTAATATCTACCGTTTCTTGGTCGCCTGATTCTAGCAATATTGTCTTTATTTATAACAATAATATTTACCTTAAGAATATTCAGGCTGACTCAGTGAAACAGATCACTAGTGATGGTTCAACTCAGTTGTTTAATGGGAAACCAGATTGGGTATATGAAGAAGAAGTATTTGGTAGTGATATTGTCCTTTGGTGGTCTCCAAATGGTAACAAGTTTACATTTTTACGATCAAATAATACTCAAGTTCCGGAATTTACAATTCCATATTACACCCATGAAGGCAATCAAGACTATCCTGAGATTTCCAAGGTTAAATATCCTAAAGCTGGGTATCCTAATCCAATAGTCGATGTATTAACTTATGATTTAACCAGTGAGAAATTGGATGAACATGCATTGAAATCACATGCAATTAAACCAAAAGATAGACTTATTACTGAAGTTGTTTGGATTGGTGAGTCTATATTAGTAAAGACTACAAATAGAGCCAGTAACAAACAAGAAATATTTTTGATTGATGAGAAAAATGTCGATTTAATTCGATCAGAACATGTTAGCAATTCTTGGTTTGAAATTAGTTCCAACACAATATTTGTACCTAAAAATAAAACCCTTGGTAGGAAATATGATGGATATATCGACACAGTAATTGATGCCGGATATAACCATTTAGCATATTTCAGTCCTCCTGAAAACCCTGATGGGAAATTACTTACTCAAGGTAATTGGGAAGTAGTTAACGGTGTGGAGGCGTTTGATTATACTAATAATCAAGTTTATTTCACTAGTACTATGAAACTGTCAATTGAGCGTCATGTCCATTCGATAAACTTGTTGGACCATACCAATGATGGATTACCTTATATTAAGGATATCACAACAAAGGAAGGTTGGTATGACGTTTCATTTTCTTCAGGTGCTAGATTTTTATATTTGTCAGATCGTGGTCCAGGTGTTCCAACTCAACGTATTAACGATTTGAAAATGAATAAACATGTAATTACAATTGAAGATAATCGAGAATTAACCAAGAAATTGACGAAATATGATATACCTCAAATCAAATATGAAACGATTGAATTACAAGATCAAGAGTTGGGTGATACTTTCTTGGTCAATTGTAAAGTGACTTATCCATTACATTTCGATCAGGATAAGAAATATCCCGTCTTGTTTTTCATATATGGAGGTCCTGGTTCACAACAAGTCACTAAGCAATGGTCGACCAATTCTTTTAGTTCAGTAGTTGCCGCAGAGTTGGACACAATTGTCGTGACAGTTGATGGTAGAGGAACCGGATACAACAACCTTAACTTTAAGCTTGGATCATATTTCAAATTTATTGTCCGAGATCAACTTGGTAAATATGAAGCTAAAGATATGATATCTGCGGGTAAATTATTTGCCCAAAGACTGTATGTTGACCCTGAAAGAATTGCTATTTGGGGTTGGTCATATGGTGGATACCTCACGTTAAAGACATTGGAAAGTGATGTACCAGATTCTGTATTTTCATATGGTGTTGCCATTGCTCCCGTAACAAATTGGAAATTATATGATACAATTTATACCGAACGGTATATGGACACCCCTGAACATAATCCAATTGGGTATACTACAAGTTCTATCCATAATTATACCAATTTTGCCCATGTTAAACGATTCTTTGTGGGCCATGGTAGTGGTGATGATAATGTTCATTTACAACATTCTTTAAAATTAATTGATGGATTTAATTTGAATAATATTGAAAATTTCGAATTTATGATCTTTCCTGATAGTAATCACGCTATTAATTATCATAATGGTAATAAAATTGTTTATGATAGAATTTTAGAATTTTTCAAAAAAGCATTTGATTGGAAGTTTATATAGATATCCATCTGTTTCCTAATTAGGAAGTCAACGTTAAGCACGTGAATAGAGACTTTTTGTGTAATTAAATAAAAATTTTTTTTTTGCTAATTTTAAATTTTCATCATCATCATCATCCAGTCAATTTTTTTTTTTCAACACTTTCCCCTTTCTCTTCTTTTCTACCAATTGCAATTGAGTAAGTAAATATTTCACAATGATTATTTATACCGACGTTATTTCTGGTGACGAATTATTATCTGATGCTTATGACATCAATGAAGTCGGTGGTGCCGTCTATGAAGCCGATTGTCAAATGATTACCGTTGGACAAGGTGATATTGATATTGGTGCTAACCCATCTGCTGAAGATGCTGAAGAAGCTTTAGAAGATGGTGCTGAAACCGTCAACAATGTTGTTTACTCTTTCAGATTACAACAAACTCAATTCGACAAAAAGTCTTTCACTACTTATATTAAGGGTTATATGAAGAGAGTCAAGGCTTACTTGGCTGAAAATGATCCTGAATCAGTTGAAGCTTTTGAAAAGGGAGCCACTGCTTATGTTAAGAAGGTTTTGGGTTCTTTCAACGATTGGGATTTCTACACTGGTGAATCAATGGACCCAGATGCTATGGTTCTCTTGTTGAACTACCGTGAAGATGGTACTACTCCATACTTTGCTATTTGGAAGCACGGTGTTAAGGCTACTAAGATCTAAGTTAGTTAAGTTTTGATTTTCAATTTTATATAATCAATAAAGTATAATCATATTTTCTGAGATTATTTGTAGATTACTATCAATTGATACGAAATGGATAAAGTAATACTTACAATAGGTGAGTGTGAAGTTTCAACAGAGAATAGAGAATATTTGACGCAATACATTTGATTATGAGTCCTAATTATTAATTGTAATTCTGTAGTTACAAGCCAAAGCCCTGAGAAGCTTTTTCCGGAAAAAGTTGAGGGGTGCGGCTCAAGCTGCAACCTAGACTTTTTACCATTACATATAAACTAGAATCCTCTAAACTAGAGGGATCCAGCTCGCATGCAGTAGGCTATTCTCGGGTAAGAAATATATAGCTCAACTGTGGTACCCTGTTGTGTGGAGTTGCTAAAGTCTATTGTTAAAGCAAAGTCAGGTTACCTGGGTTAATGTGTTACTCCTTAAAGAAATTCCAGATTACTACAAGAAAGTTTCTTCATTTATCGATTCAAAGTGAAATCAATTTCCTTGTAACTCTAAAAGGTCTACGACGAAACCTTAATTACGTTCATATAAATTCACCCTCCATATAAGTATACTTACTGCACTAATTTTAATTGATTTGCGAAAGACTGCAATTTCTAAAACTCCGGTTTTTTCATATGGTTTATGCGTAACCTGGTTCTAATTCAAATCGAAAATAATAATGTCATATTAAAATATAAATATAAATTTAAATAAAAGATAAATCACAATCTGAAACAAAGTTCCTCTTCTTCAATCCAGTGTCATGACTATCTATTCGTCAATTCCAAACAAAAGTGTTACTCAAGCTTTCTGTTGTGCTTCCTCACTCTCCTCGATTTCACTTTCAATCTCCATCAAGTCTTCCAAAGTATCTTGGCCTTCCGTTGTTGTTGACTTTTCTTCTTTACGTTTTGCATAATTTTTAACAAATTCAAAGTGCTTCTCCGATATAATCAATGTTTTGTGGTCCATTATAAAATTATTTTCGGGTCTTTCCGCATTATATACTCTATATTTGTCGCCCACTTTTTCAAAAAATGCTTTATTGCTATGGGAATGTGCCAAGTTTCTTATTTCATATAGGTGATTGATATCACTTATTTCGACCAATATATAATTTTTAGTTTCTGTTAATATTTTGCCATTCATGCTTGTATTTTCATTCCTCTTAACCTCTACTATAGTTCTATCTGTATGTATATCTTCATCTTCTATAAACTTGAGATATCTTTTACTTATTTGGACACTTCGACCTTCTTCATAGTAACTACGTAAATAAAATCTTTTCTTTTTGTAAATTATATAGTTTCTAAAATAGTTTTCAATATTATCCAAATAATCATCGACTATATCATTTTCATTTGTTACTTTTACATTTTTGTAACCGTTAATAATATCATTTCCAAAGTTATAGATCACTAGTTCTTTTTCAGGTTCATCGTCTTCTTCAAGTAGGTCGTATGCATCGAACATTTTGTCTTGATCATATTCATCTAAACTATCTAGTAATATATACCGAGTGAAGTTAGTTCCATTTATATGAACTCTTACCTTATTATTTTCAAGAACAATTAGGTTAACTTCACTTTGAGTGTTTTCCAAGATCATATTTTTAAGATCCAGCATGTCTTCATACTCGATCACCTCGAAAAAGTCATGAGTTACATCTTTGTATTCTGGTGCATATAAAGTTATTATGTCGGGCATTGTCTTAATGTAGAGATTATTATCCAAAAAAGAAGTTGGTAAATAAGACGTGTAATTTTTTTAAAGTATATTGAATTATATGAGGGGTCAAGGGAAAAATAAAGTTTGGGATCCCTTTTCTTCCCAATAGGTTCCATACATTACTAAAAATAGACGACTTAGGTTTTTGTCTTGGCGTAGCTCGAGGTTTATAGTTTTTTTATACTCGAAAGTATCACCTTGTACTATTTCTGTGTTACGTCGTCGAGAATGTCTCAGTTAGTTCAAGAACTAATCCTTTTTATATTATATGGCTCCTTCTATACATCCACTGATATTTATACTCTATTATCGCTCTACACAATATCTGAAACGGTCTGCAACGGTTCCTTAATTACGTTTTTATAAGTTCGTCCTCCATATAAATGCATACTCATTGCACTAGTTTTGATTTGCGAAGGATGCAAGTTCTAAAATTCTTTTCTTTTTTCTTGAATTGCAACCATTTTGTTTATGCGTAACCTGGTTTTAATATCGAAAACAATAGGGTCATATTAAAATATAAATATAAATATAAATAAAAGATAAATCACAATCTTGGAGCAACTCTTCTTCAAACCAGTGTCGTGTCTACTGGTCAATTACAAACAAACGTGTTACTCAAACTTTCTCTTGTGCTTTCTCACTCTTCTCAATTTCATTATCAATCTCCTCAATTTCATTTTCAATCTCCATCAAGTCTTCCAAAGTATCTTGGCTGTCTGTTGTACCTGACATTTCTTGTTTATTTTTTGCATAATTTTTAACAAATTCAAAGTGTTTGTTCGATATAATCAATGTTTTGTGGTCCATCATAAAATTATTTTGGTGATTTCCCGCATTATATACTCTATATTTGTCGTCCACTTTTTCAAAAAATGCTTGATTGCGACGGGAATGTTTCAAGTTTCTTAGTCTATATAGGCAACTGATATCACGTATTTCAACTAATATATAATTTTTAGTTTCTGTTAGAACTTTACCATGTATGCTTGTATTTTCATTCATCTTAACCTCTACTATGGTTCTATCTGTATGTATATCTTCATCTTCTATAAACTTGAGATATCTTTTATCTATTTTGTCATATTGTCCATAGCCATGATTACGTAAATAAAACCGCTTCTTTTTGTAAATTATATAGTTTCTAAAATAATTTTCAATATTATCCACATAATCATCGGCTATATCATTTTCATCTGTTACCTTTACATTTTTGTAACCTTTAATAATATCGTTTCCAAAATTATAAATCACTAGTTCCTTTTTAGGTTTAACGTCTTGTTCAAGTAGGTCGTATGCATCGAACAATTTGTCTTGATCATATTCATCTAAACTATCTAGTAATATATACCGATTGAAGTTAGTTCCATTTATATGAACTCTTACCTTATTATTTTCAAGAACAATTAGGTTGGCTTCACTATGAATGTCTTCCAATATCATATTTTTAAGATCCAGCATGTCCTCATACTCTATCACCTCGAAAAAGTCATGAGTTACATCTTTGTATTCTGGTGCATATAAAGTTAGTAAGTCAGGCATTGTCTTATTGTAGAGATTATTATCCAAAAAAGAAGTTGGTAAATAAGACGAGGAAATTTTTTAAAGAAGTATATTGAATTATATGAGGAGGTCAAGGGAAAAATAAACCATTTTGTCTTGGCGTGGTTTATGGTATGCCCTATATAGTTTTTTTATCCAGGGTCTTTTTCTTGGAGGGCAGGCGCAGGACAACGGGACAACGTACCCTCAAGAATTTAATCAATGGGTAGCACGCTTTCAAAAATATTATACGCTCACTCGGTAATCATTCCACGCTGAGGTTTTTAAAGGGGATTTTCCTCAGTAATCCCATTCATCAGTTTTATATATTTAAATAGTTAAGTGTATAAAAATATACAATGTTGTATAGGAAAAAAAAAAAAACGTACAAGCGAATTTCGCTTAATTATTTTGATTGCTTTGAGGGGCTTTAAGGCATTTGTCTTCTATATGTTTAATTCCTATTAAGAGAAATCGATGACCAAGTTTATCAAAAAGTCAAATTCAACTTCTAATTGGAAATATGGCTTGCCTTTGGAGAAATGTGTGTCTGTGCGGCTCAAACCGGGGTGAAAAGGTAGGATCACATCAATGTCCACTTAGTATTTCAGGGATGGACGGATATTGATGATGTAGTTGTAGATCATTCAAGTACTATTGACATACGCTTTCGCCTTAATAAAGAAGAATATTTCCTAAGAATCTAGTCTATATTTATACTATAGCAAGAGCTACATTCTCTAAAGTTGTATCACTATCAATATACTTGAAAATATCAACGTGATATTTTTCACCAAGAATTTCAGTTAAAGCATACTTTCTACTTTCATCAATTAACCTTCTGGCAATTAAACCAATACTTTCTCGTTCTTTTGGATTGACTCCATATTTGACATCTTCTTTAGCAGCACTAGCATCCTCTATATTCTCCTCCGATTTTGTTTCACCGGGTCTTACTTTACTGACTGCCCAAGAAACTAACTTCTTGAGTACATCAAATGATTCAACCGTTTTAAATCCGTTGTCATATAAATATTGTCTTGATTGAGGAAGTAACTGATCATATGAACATACATGACGACAACACATTGCAATCAATACCCCACCAAAAGTATCATTTGATATTATATTTGAATTAAGTAACAGTTTCAAGGTTAAATCGGTAGCTGCACCACATAAATGTTTTGAAATGCTCACTATTTTACTTGGTTGAATATCATCAATGAATTTATCAAGATTTAAATCCTTGATGTCTATTCTTGTTCTTTTAAGTTTCGGTTGGAGTGAATCTTTACAATCGTTCAAGATCCGATTATCTTGTTTTAATCGATTAACTCCTCGATCTATGAATCCAAATCCATATTTCTCGGTGTCTTTCTGGGTTTGGTAATCTTCAAGTATGCATAGGTTGACAAATCTTGATAGTTCACCTTTACCACACCCAAATTCAATATAGAAACACTCAGGGTTTAACAACCCCATCAGTTTTAAATTCCCAATTAAACTTGATTGTTGTAATGCATGTTTTTGACGAGAGGATATCTCCAACCTTGAAGTCAAACCTTGGTGCGTGCTTACTTTTACATCAAGTGGAGTAAATTGTAACGATTTCAAAATTGCAATATATTTAGCGAATAATTCTTCTTCAGTTAGATCTTCATGTTCAAACTTTTCCTCGGTAGAATTGTTTAACGAAGCGTTCATATCTAGTTCATACCAAGGATCATGTTTCGGTCTAGCGTTACATTTCTTTAAATGTGTTTGTAAATCCTTGGTCCATACAGTATGACTTGGATCTAAAGGACATGGAATTCTTTCTTGATTATCTTCATGAATCATATGTTCAGAACAAAATCTTTGGTCTTTCTTTCTTGTCATTCCACATCGCCGATTTTTCTTGGGGAGATAATACTCACATTGAAGTCTAGCGGGTTTTTCTTTCTCTATCTTTCTCTTTTTCACTTCTGACATGTTTGTTGCTGTTGATTCAAGTGATTCAAGTAGGTCGCAAAATATTGAAAAAAAAATCAACTAAAAAAATTAACCGAAGCTCATCTCATCTACTAGAACTAGATAGAGTACATTTACAATGGTTAAAAGTAAAAATGAAATGTGGAAACTTGATTTGTTGGAATCGAAATTCCAAAAGGCAACCCCTCGATTCCCCCATACCAAGAAACTTCTAGTTGCAAAACATAATACAAAACTAATGAAGAAATTACCCACTGATCCAACCGAAGCAAATACTCAAATAAATCAATTAAAATCGGAAATATTTAGTATGAAATATCATGCTGGATACAAGAAGTTAGAAAAGGAAACATCAAAGCTTTTAAAGAACACATCTTTGGATTTCTTTACTTCTGATAATATAAAACTATTAATCACTTCAAAGCTTATAAAACTAATCATGACGACAATTTTAACTAACAAGGAGTTAAAATTGAACCCACCAAGTTATATAATGTCGGAAATCAGAGACATAATAACCGATAATACTAATCCTGCCAATCCATCTTGCTTTTTCAAAACGTTTTGTCAATCAAATAAAGAAGTCAATAATTTCATATCAAGTATTTGGAATAATAAAGATGTCAAATCATGTTTGAATGAAATAGAATGGTCGTTTAGGATAGTTAGAGGAAATCTCACCAAGCAAGAAAGGGATGCAAGAACAAAATTGACTGGTAAGTCAAGTGAAGAGAACTTGGAAGAAGGACAACCGGAGTCCGAATCCGACTCCGAGTCAGATCTGGAACAAGAGGATTCTGAAGATAATTTGGAACAACAGGAGGAAGACAATAGTATAGACTTGGAACAAGAATATGAAAAGTTTGCAGTGTATGACAAATTAGTGGGAGATTCTGAAGAGGAAGAAGAAGAAACTTTTGAGATTGACCCAAATGTAAATTATAATCAAGTAACTGATGAAGAGCCTAGTGAAAGTGAGTCAGAAAGTGAGCAAGAAGAGGAAGAAGACGAGTTTTTCGAAAGTGATTATAAAAAGTCGAAGTATGACTTGCCTGAACTTGCAACTGGATACTTCTCCGGAGGTTCTGACGACGAAGAAAGTGACGATGATATCGATAATGATAAAGTAGTTAAAGAATTAACTACCCAGCGTAAAAATCGTCGTGGTCAAAGAGCAAGACAACAAATATGGGCCAAAAAATATGGTTCAAAGGCAAAACATGTTCAATTACAACAAGAAAAATATATGAATGAAAGACAAAAACGTCAATTAGAATTTGAAGAGAGAGAAAGAAAGCGAGAATTAAAAAGGAAATTAGCTGAGCCGACTGGTTCAAATACTGCACCATTGGGTGAAAGAAGAAAACCCGGCACATCAGCAGAAACACCAGCAGTTGCAGGTACTTCTGGTGGGCCAGCAGTTCATCCTTCTTGGGAAGCTAAAAAGAAACAAGAAGAAATGTTAAAGGTTAAGTTCCAAGGTAAAAAGATAACATTTGATTAATTCTACTGGCAGCTGAGAGATAGAGAAGTTGCTATATATATGGGTTATATTCAAGTACAAATCAACTGTAGTGTTATAGTATATAGTACATATATCACGGGGAGTTAGTGTAAACTGACAACTTTGCATAGTCTACAATTTATCATAATCAATCTTAAAATTACCTCTAACTTCTTCCTCTGTCAAAACATTACACCAAGATTCACCTTGAATAATAAAATGGTAATGACATTTTTGAGGTTCTGAAACACTGACAATATCAGGACCTTTACCACATACGAATTCTACATCACCTGATCTTTGTGGTCCATTCCAACATCTTGAACCATAATCGAAATATACCTTGTCGTCTTTATACTCTTTGAATCTACCAATTAAAATATCATCTTGATAAATCGAATTTAAGAGATTTATTCTGTAGTGATAACCGGCAATCTTCTTGTTAATTGTATCATATGCCCTTAATATATCGTTAGGTCCAGCATTAGTATTTAAATCAGTTGTTGTGTCCTTTAATTTATTTGCAAGAGTTTTAATTTGTTTTTCCAACTGGTCAATTTGACCAGAGAGTTCGTTATTGGAAAAGTGGGATACTTTGGGTTGTTGCAGTTTTAAAAAAGTATTGGTAAACAATTGGAAGTAGTAGTGAATTGTGTTTGTAAGAGTAGGGACAACAATTTCACCACCATAAGTCAAAGATTTTGCTGTTTCTTGTAACTTATCAACGACATTCTGGGTTTCTTCAAAAATGTCTCGTTTATCTACATGTTGTTGTTTATTGGAAATATATTGTTTGAATTTGTTAATTGACTCTTTAACTGCAGGGTCATTGAAATTTGGATTGTAATTGTTGGACAACGTGCGTAATATTTGTTCCAATGTTTCAATATTGTTGTTGTTACTATTGACACTGTCTTTATTAACTTGTAACTTTTGATTTAAATCATTGAATTTGTCAGATAATGCTTGGTAAACTGAAGGTTCTTCTTGTTCCAACTCAGCCTGTAACTGATTATTCTCTAACTCAAGTTGTAAACCTTCCCATTGTTTTTTCAACAAAGACAATTGATTTTGTTCCTTCCTTTGTTTGCTTATCAACTGGTCTTTTCTCCCCTTTGCAATTTGTAAATATTTTTCCTTATTCTTTAAAGCAGTTTCCATAAACTTATCCACCCCTTCTTTATACTCTATATATTGTTGATGAATTTCACCACATTTATTCTGACACAACCCGTCAATTTCATCAGTACCATCACAACAATAATCATAGTCACAAACCCCGTCATTTACTTTGAAACCGTCAATATAATTTGAAAAATGTCCCTTGTTTGTACAATAGAATTTCGTATCAGGACATGCATTTGTTCCCGGTTCATCTGATCCATCGGGACAGTCACAATAATTATCATTGATTTGATCATATGTTAATCTAATTGAAGAATCGTTAAGACAGTGCCAATATTGGATACCGTCGATTATTGTAGGATTATACAAATGCTGATCTTCTGGACTAACTCCTACAATTGAGTTGGCACTGGAAGTTGCCACTACTAATAAAGTCCCACATATAATTTGTCTGAGCATTCTTTGGTATGTGTCGGATTAATAGCCCTAGGTAACACTATGCGATTTGTCTGACGGGAAAATGCGCGTAGATTTTTCAATTTGTGGTGAAATATCACAGACACTTTCTCTAGGTTTAACTATGAAATGTCAAAGAAAAAGTACAGTAATGGTGAAAATATAACAATTGGGAAATTTAAACGTACTATACGTCCATTACTTACGAAAATCCACTTGCTTAATGATTTAAATTTAAAAAATCCTTCGTTGTTCACAATTGTAGTTAATCCAGGCACGACAGCAAGAGTAAAACGACAAAAATATAAACAACAACAGATAAAACCGATTAAACGAGGGAAACGAATTATCAAGAAGAAAGTTGTAAGTGATTGTGAGACCAGTGATTCCGAATATACTATCTGTAGTGAATCAGACACTGAAGAGGAAGTAGAAGATACGAATAATTTCCAAACTGCTGAACTACGACTTAAATGTTTAACCCAATTTATATCTCAAGAATTATATCTTGAATATTGTGAAATCTTTTCAATTATAAAAACAATATTGACATTATTAACTACCAAATCAGACACTTTAGCCAAACTTTCAAAATTATGTCTGATTGAAATTGGACACGAAATTTTAAAAACTTCAAAAACTACATATTTTAGAATAAATCAGACATTATTATTTGATCCCGACACATTACCTTTAGACATTAAGAAATATCATAATACTTTAAATGATGACATAGACCAATGGTTCCTGGAACTTGCACCAGACATAGACTACATAACTGCATATCAACATGATATATATGTTGGGTATCTAATACATTTGATATGTATTCATAAAAATGTACTATATATGTTAATCCCAATTATTATCCAGTGGTTAACTGAAAATAATTGTCGATATTTAGCCCAATTACTCAAGTCCGCTTTTTGGAAACAAGAACAAGACGTTGATGTTGAAACATTAAATGGAAATTACCATGATTATTTAATCCCATTTTGGAAACTTTATAATATAGGATATTGGCTGGATTTTATAACTGATGAGCAACTACTTGCAATCATCCACCAAAAGATTAACTTGGAAGTGTTTAACCAATTAGAAAAAGACTCGGGAATGTCGCGAGGTCACTGTCTTAATATTGTTTATTCATTACTTAAACAAGACCCGCAACATGAAAATGTAAATACTGTATTAGTAACAATCCTTACAAATATAGTATACCACACCCGATCTCAACTTGAACAGGGTGGTGTTGAACAGGTTTACTCTGTGATTGAGTATACTTATGTTCTACTAATTCAACTTACTGGAAATTGGATTGCATTTGTTCCTGATTCAGAGTCACTTTATAATTCATTATACCCTGAAAATGAAGTGCTATTCTTGGGATTACTTAATCTTTGTCAATATTGTATGAATAAAATCATACCCAAAAGTGAAAAGTTAATTGGTTTATATAAAAGAATAGGAAATTTAAAGGAGACAGTTAATATGTTGAGAATATTTTATCTTTCCAAAAATGACCATTTTGAAATATCAAATATATCTTCAATTGTTCAAACTCTTGGGGAAATCCAAGCAGGTAAGGATAAACTTGATGTTGATGATTTTTTGAATTGGTTGGACGATATAGGACATACCGAATTTTCCCAACGCTTTTATAATTATTTAAATAGACATTAGCCAATTGTGTGAGACAATAATGTATAGGAATAAGCCCTATTTAATAGACGGTAATGTATAAGAATCACTCTTGTCAAGTACAACACATTCACCATTCATATCTCCGCCTAGTATCTTCACTGCTTCCTCTACAACACAAGATAAGCTAACCAAGGGTAAATCCTCAGTCAATTTAACCTGGGACCCCATATCTGTTTCCTTAACCAACCCAGGCAATAAAGAATTAACTCGAACTCTCCCCTTTAATTCATACGCTAAAGAAGTTGTCAATCCTAATAACCCTGCTTTCGAACTAGCATATACAGAAGTACCTGCCATTTTATAATCCGTAATTGATAAAACTGAAGAAATATTTAAAATCGAAGGATTTAATTTCCTATTCTTGATCATTGGCTTTATAACTTGCTTACTTAAAATAATTGGAACTAATAAATTTAAATTTATAGTATCAATTATATCTTTATGACTAGTGTGAGATAAGAGAGAATGAGTAGTTACACCAGCACAATTAACCAACATGGTAACATCCTTAGGAATCAAATCACTCGCATCTTCATCAACTAGTTTTAAAAGGTCTTTAGTATGAAATCTATGCTGTTGATCATATGAAGTTGAAAGTTGAGATAGTATCAGAGTACTATCGGAACTACGTGCAACTAATGTTATTGTCGCTCCAAGGTCAGACAATTTCTTGGCTATGGCAAGACCAATTCCTCGACTACCACCCGTTATCAATGCATGTTGACCAGTAAACATCTTGTTCTCTTGTCTCTGTATGAACTTTTCAATAATCTAAATGTTCACACAACAGAAAAAAAAAATACCCAGCTTGAATATCCAGCTCTCAAACAAGCCTAAATTTACACCCAAATTAAACCTGACTTGTTTAACTATAAAAACAATACAATAGCAAAAAGTAATGCCTTCAGCCAGATTCGAACTGACGATCTCCTCATTACTAGTGAGGTGCCTTACCAACTTGGCCATAAAGGCTACGGAAAATTTGAATAATTGGACGACCTCGGTGAGGATCGAACTCACGATCTTGAGATTAACAGTCTCACGCCTTAACCAGCTTGGCCACGAAGTCCTATTCTTGCTTCGTGTTAGGGTTATTAAGCTCTTTGAGTTTAGCACACGTCCGATCCGGACCAAGCGACAACCAAAGATGGTTAAGTGTTTATGATCACACAGGTCCG
>NSGQ01000032.1:78299-154714 GCA_003676035.1 Spathaspora sp. JA1 | reverse complement strand
GAGGTTTCTAGTTAATAAATATTGACACTAAGTTTACTAGTAGACAAGATATTTGGCGCGACTTTATATCTTGAAACAAACAGAAAATTAGTTTGGGGTATACTAAAAAAAAGTGGGTCCAACAAGTGTACCAAAGAATCCAATTATTTTGTACGTGGACCACAACGTATGAATTTTCAAAGTTCAAAGTAGCACGGAAAACCAAGGGTGAATTCATATTTATAACACCAACATCACTTAACGCGTCATCAATATGTCAGTCCTGGTACATGACCCATCAACAATTCCTAGTTTTACTGGTACTGCAGCTGAACGTAATGCCCAGTTCGCCAGGTATTTGAGACAACTCTACCCAAGTAAACTGGCAATTACCTTAGAAGAAGAATCAATGGAACATGTACCAATTGAAGTTATTGAAAAGTTTAATCAATTAAATGAACAGGTTGAAAATGATATACTTAAAGTAAATGTGGTAAATTTGTTACTAGATCAAGACACGATATTAAATGGAATGAAAGAAAAATTCCATCTGACTCTGGAATTATATACACAATTGTTAACTACAATCAATTCAAGAAATGTACCATTATACGAACTGATCTATGACAACAAGCAAGATTCAAAATCTGTGAGCTATAACATTCGAGAATACTGCGCATACAAGATGTTTCGCCAACTTCGTGACTTTTCAAACAATTGTATCAATTGTAACCTTAATGAGGACAAGACACATATTATTCTCCATCCATTCGACAAGAATACTCGAAAAGATCCCAATTTTGAACAAATCAGAACTGAATTCACTAAGCACTTGAACCATTCGAATTTTCAAGTTGGAGAACGTTATATGAGGTTTGATTTTCATGATATTTCATATCATCTTGTTTGTTTTAAAATGGATGAGTTCGACTCGCACTTGTCTCGGGATATATTTAATGATTTTCTTCATAAGGGAGATAAAGTAGTTTATGAATATAAACCTAAAATTGATATGTCACAATATACCGAGTACGAAGAAGTTTTCCAATTGGTTTACTATATTGTGTTACTTGGAAGACATAAATTCCCGAGAACAAGAGTTGACTATATTTATGGAGCATCTCTGTTAACTATTAAGTAAAAAGAAATATATATTAGTGAGATCTTGTGAGCCTTCTTTCAGATGGCATACCTGGGTTTAGCACCGGTAGGACTATACTTCAACCAGTAAATTTGTAAATGAGTGTTTGACATTAGCGAACACTATAGACATCATGATGATCAGATAAACGGTAAACTCCAAGAAAGTTTTGAAAGGAAGTCTAGATAACATGTTTCGACAATTTAGCCAAGTGTTTGGGTCAAATAAGTCAAGACAACCTTATCAATTCATTATTCCATAAATTAAATTTGGGTGCAAAATATTTCTTCAACCTTCTTTAACCAGGTTTGTACAGATTGCCGATTTGAGACCATATATATCTAGTAAGTTCACAACTTAAACTATCATTAGATCTTCTACACAACGTTTCTTTTGCTGGACACGTCCTCTTTTCCCACCACTTATGGAAGTTTTAACTTTTCCTCCCTGGCTCTCACCACTGGTACGAGGGGGGAACTTATATCTATGTTATAGGCAATAAAAGCATCTTGTAAGTCGCCAAAGCAATATATATTAAAGATACAGGTGGAAATTTACTCGTTCTGGGTTTTCTATAATAAGTAGAACTATACATAAAGTGGGGCCACGTAGTGTACCATAATTCGCGACAATCTCAAGTTGCCCCGCGAACATTGGTACAGTTCAAAATAGATACTTGCACAAAAACAAGATTCGTTGTAGATAAAACAACTAGCTGGAGTTATACCTTATCATCTTAACAACATAGGTTATCAACATGTCAGGATCGGTACAAGATCCTTCAATTATTCCCAGTTTTACAGGCACTCCTGCCGCTCGTAATGCTGAGTTTGCCAGATATTTGAGACACATTTACCCCAGTAGACTGGCGATTTCCTTAGAAGAAGAAACAATGGAACATGCTCCAATTGAAGTAGTTCAAAAGTTTAATCAATTGAACAAGAACGTTGAAAAAGACATACTTAAGGCCAATGTTGTCAGTTTGTTGCGACAAAAACTAGATCAGAATGCAATACTAAGTGCAATAAAGGAACAGTTCCAACTTCAACTTGACAAATTAAAAAGGTACTTCGATTCAATTGATAAAACAACCAGACAATTGTATGAACTGGTATATGACAACCAAAATTCACAAGCAGTAAAGTATGATCTTATTCGATACCATACATACAAGAAGTCTCTTCAACGTAGAGAATTTTTGAAGAATTCATGTCTCAGCTGTGAATTTAGTCAGGACATGACACATGTTGTTCTCCATCCATTCGACAAGGATACTCAAAATCATGTTAATTTCGACCAAATCCGAGCAGAATTCAGTAAGTTCTTGAGTAATTTACAATTCAAATTTGGAGAACAAAAAGATGTAAAGTTGGCCTTTCATGATAATGTATATCATCTTGTTTGTTTAAAGGTAAAAATATACAAAGTATTCCGGACTAAGCAAATAATTAAATATTTGCTTCATGAAAGAGATCAAATAGTTTATGAATATAAACCTGAAATTGATGAGGATGAGGGTATCAATCCCAGTGATTACATTTTGGCTTATTATATTGTGTTGCTTGGAACACATGAATTCCCGAAAAAGAAGATTATTCACTTTGCTTATCAAGGAATATCTCTGTACACTATTAAATAGGTTAGATACACTAGACTTTTGTATTCACTTTTTGTAAATATGCTACTGAAGAAAAGAAAAGAAGATCCACAGAAATGTAGATGATTTCTTGGAAACTGTCAGCCCTCTTCTTCACCTCTAGATAATTGTATGAACCATCTCTGGTAGAAAAAGATTGTTACTTCTCCTCTCAGATGGTAAATACAGAAATGTGTTGATACATGGCCCAGGGCATATTTGACGTTTTTTTTTTTGCGACACTATTATATCAACGTTTATTTCTTTTTATCAAATAACTCACATAGCTAATCTATATTGAAAGAACCAACACCCACATGACAACGAAAACATTCAAAGGTAAAATCATTTTCCTTCATGGATATACCCAATCATCCACCCTTTTCTATGCTAAAACTTCGGGACTTCGTAAGAAACTTGCTAAATTAGGTTATAAATCAGTTTATATAAATGGACCATATATCCTTACCCCGTCACAACTCCCCACCACTGATTCATTGTCCAAATTCGGTTCAAGCAGTGCTGACGATGTGATATATCGTGCTTGGTGGCTTAAACATGATCAAACCAATGATGGTATAAATTTAGATGAGTCGATCACTGCTATTCGTAACTATATAGACAAAGGTGAGTTAGTAAATGACGAAGGAGAAGTAAGTGTTGATGTTGATGAGTTGCCTATTGTTGGTATAATTGGATTTTCTCAGGGTGCGGCCTTAGCAGGGTTGTTGGCTTATAAATTTAATGAATTATTTGGTGTATCTCTGGTTAAATTCGTGGTGTTATATTCTGGATTTAAATTAAATACAGAAAAGAAATCCGGCAATGAAAAATATGATAGTTATTACCCAAAGGAGCTGGCAGTTCAAGATATAAAGTATCTTCATGTTTATGGAGAGTTGGATACTGTTGTTGAAGAATCAAGAGTGTTGAGACTATATGAATTGACTAAAAATTCAAGTGAACTTTTAAAACATCCTGGTGGTCATTTCGTCCCTAATTCTAAAATATATATTGATCAAGTTACAAATTGGATTGAAAGTGTTGAACAAGAGAAAGAAGAAAAACCGGTTGATAAACATGAAGATATTGCTACATTGATGGAATTAATGGATAGTTTTGGTACTGTATAAATTTATAGATATATTACAACTCATCATGATCAGCTATAGTAGCTGACTTTGTTTCTGACTTTGACTTTGACTTGTTCTTCTTTTCTACTTTTTCACCTTTTCTATATTTTGAATAAAACTTCTCTTCTCGTTTAGATAACAGACCTTCAATTGGTTTAACTCCAGCAACGTCAATAATCCACTGACTAATCTCAACGATATCTTTCAATTTGCCTTCATATTTAACAATTGTTTTCTTATTCTCATCATAATAAAACAAGGTAGAATTCTTTGAACCTGGGACTTCAATTTTCGTACCATTAATATCTAAAATATGTTCATCAACAAATGTATTACTAACCATACCAAAATTAACCCTAGTTAAAAAATCAATAGCCAAGGATCTAAACAACGGACTTATTGATTTCTTGTCACTGACTAATAAAACTTTAGGACCTTCAACTTCATTAAACCAAGTATTTAAGCTTTGGCTTTGAATATTGGGGAATTTCTTAACATAGTTTTTCAATCTGGAGGTAAGGAACAGGGCCATAGCTTTGACTGACCGTTCACCTTGGTATAACTCACTAGCATGATTCTGTACTTGGTTAGATTCACCAGGAACATATTTAGGTGGTCTAAATACCATCACCGTGGGGAATCCTTGGATTTGATATCTTGAACATAATGGTTTGTTATATTCTTGATCACAATTGACAGTGGCTACATTAATGGCATATTTTGCATCTTGATGAACCAATTTACCCAATTTTTGATATATTGGTTTTAAATTACGACAATGTCCACACCAGGGCGCATAGAATTTAACAATGGTGGTATAATTTGATTTATGAACGACTTTATTGAATGTTTCCGGAGTTAATTCGAAAATATTGGGATCATAATGATATTCATCCACTGATGCAAGAACAAATGAAACAAGGGAGAATATCGTAAGGAATTTAAGTAACATAGTTGTGTTCTGGGGTAAAAAGCAAGAGAGTTGGAAATTGATGCGCTGTAAATTTTTCAGTATAAGTGCGACATCGGTAAGTTAACATCAAGTACTAAGAGGTAAAACCACAAAATTCAGACCTACGAAAATGACTATTTCACAAACATCTAATTAAACAAGTAGCTAAGTCTAACTATCTTTATTTTCTCTCTCTCTCAAATATAAACACCAACAAAATTAGAAATTTCAATTGCACTTAATCCAATTGACAAAGAAGCAACAAGAGAATATAAAATATAACTAGGAATATCCCTTTTCTTAGCATCACCACCTAAGAATATAACACTTAAACTTCCAAAAGCAACCAATATTAAAAGAATTGTGGAAATTGTTGTTTTGGCACTGATAGCATGGAGATGTACTGGACTTGATTCTACTAGGAATAACTTAATGAATTCTTCATATGGAGCTCCTGATGGAGATCTGGTGGTTACATGTAATTGTGACATTGGTAATTTATGAGAAGGAAATACAGAAATTATAATATAAACTCAGTAAGTTGATAGTTTTAACGTGTTTTAGGTTTTTGACGTATGGCTTTTGGACAACAAAAAAATCCATACGCGTGGTAGCGTCTATAGTTGAGATTTACACCTAATAATAAATATCTGCAACAGGTGGTGTTTCTACTTCATAATGTCATTCTGAATCAGTTCATGGGTGGTCTCAGTATTCTTTAATCTACCCCAGTGATTCTGTCATCTTTTCACATTTCCGAGGATATTTCAAGTAATACTACGAATCACAATTTCTCTCTGGTCATTCCTTTTTCTTAAGATTAGATGTCGTCACCGTTTGTACATCAGGAAGTTATATCGAAACTTTGGCCAAATATAATTCACCACAAGGACTTTCTGGACTTAGGGGAGTCCCTGTACCTCATCCACAGACAATTCATGTCTTAGTATCTATCTCCGAAAATAGCTTCTCTTTCCAAGCTTTGTAGATGGAGAAGTATTAAACAGCCCGTTGTTACCGATTGCAAAAAAAAACAAGAAAAAACTAATGATAAACTCGAAATTGCAATCTAGAAAAAAATAATGTGACAAGAACACCAGATATTCTCGGTTGAGATCCCATGGTGAATCATGACTGAGAGTTTGATTTCTATAAATAAATCCCGATTTGCTTGTTCTTGTTTGATTAAACTAGGAACATGAAAAAAGAATAGTAAATTACCAAACAATAAAGAAACATGACTGATAGTGAAAGTACATCTCCAACAGTTTCCATTAGCAAAATGTCTTCAGTGGATTCTTCACTTGAAAATCATAAGAACGCCATCACTCAGCAATTATTCAATGAGAAACCCGATTTTTCAAGGAAAGGAATAACAAATTATTTTGCAACAAGACTATCTACCTTGTTAGATTTACCATTATATCATACCGATAGAAAATGGTATCAAGTAATTAATCCAATTCCAGGTCTAAAAGAAATGACTAGAAGTGATTGGAATTTCTACTTGTTGGGATTCTTTGCTTGGACTTTAGATTCAATGGACTTCTTTTGTGTTTCAGTAGCTGCACCAGATATAGCTCTTACATTAGGAGTTAGTGTCACTGATATTACTTGGGGTGTCACATTAGTTCTCATGCTCAGGTCAGTTGGGGCTCTTATATTTGGATTAAGTTCTGATTATTTAGGAAGAAAGTGGTCATATATTATAATTCTAATATGTTTTATTGCAGTTGAAATCGGTACGGGGTTTGTTCAAACATATAGTCAATTCTTAGGAGTCCGGGCTCTTTTTGGAATCCTTATGGGGAGTATGTATCCTATAGCAATGGTCACTGCATTAGAAGGACAACCAACTAGGGCTAGATCAGTACTTTCTGGGTTATTTTTACCAGGTTATTCCCTTGGATATATCTTAGCCATGGTTTTCTACCGGGCATTTGCCAACACTTATAAGCCTGGAGAAGGATGGAGATCATTATTATGGTTTTCCGGAGGTCTCTCGGTGATTTTAATCGCTTGGAGGTTATGTGTTCCTGAATCTCCTGATTTTATTGCCATGCGAAATAAAAAGAAGCAATATAATGGTGGTGTTGTACACGAGGGATTGTTTAAGAAATTCGATTACAGTGTTTTCACTATGTTTAAAACTGAATGGTTGATGTTTACTTATCTTGTTCTTTTATATGCTGGATGGAATTTCACAACTCATGGTTCTCAAGATCTTTATGTTACATTATTAACCAAACAATTTAATGTTAGTTTAAACCAA
Organism: Spathaspora sp. JA1; assembly: GCA_003676035.1. Lineage (NCBI taxonomy): Eukaryota > Fungi > Ascomycota > Pichiomycetes > Serinales > Debaryomycetaceae > Spathaspora > Spathaspora sp. JA1. The sequence goes on along the minus strand of NSGQ01000032.1, from coordinate 147,601 downwards.
AAAACGATTATTATAGTGGTAAGTAATATCGGTGGTATAATCGGTGGTGTTATCATGGGATCTTTATCTGAACTATTTGGAAGAAGATTAACCGTTATTATTTGTATGATATGGTGTGGAGCTTGGCTTTATCCTGCATTTTTCCATGCTGATGTTAATTGGTGGGCTTATGTTTTCCTAACTGCTGGTGTTATGGGACTGTGGGGGATTGGTCCTATTCATCTCTTGGAATTAGTTAATTCAACCCATAGAACTTTGTTGTCTGGATTAGCTTATCAATTGGGTAATTTGATTTCCTCAGCTTCAGCAACTATTGAAGCAAGACTTGGAGAGAGGTTCCCTATTAATGGAGGTGCAAATGGTGCATTTGATTATGGGAAAGTTATGTGTATTTTCTCAGGTTGTGTTTTCGCATATATGATTATTTGCATCTTCTTGGGACCAGAAAGGTTCCATAAAGAATTAAGAATGAGAGATGATGTTGTTGATGAAGAGTCTAAGTTGGGGATTGAAACTTCTGCGAGTGAGTCTGAGTTCTCCGAAGTAGCATTTAAGTAGTTTTCTTTTATATTAGAATTAGATAGATATAATGTACTTCCATAATTGAAACTTGGTGAAAAGTTGCACCCAAACCAGCGAGAAAAAAAGGAGCAACAAAAAATGCACACATTTCCCAATCTTTACTTGACAACAGTAAAAGATGTCTGAAGGAGGTTGGAATACGATTGATTCGGATGCAGTATGTAAATATATATTCCAGAGATTAATAAGATATAGTTATACTAACATTTCCCTAGGGAGTCTTTACAGAATTAGTTGAGAAACTTGGAATTGAAAACATTGAATTCAATGATGTGTACCTGATTGATACAGAATCCCTTAGTGCCTTACAACCATTACATGGTGTTATTTTCTTATTCAAATATACTAAACTTGAAACCAATCAACCCTTGGATGGTAAATTCGACACCGATTATTTAACCCAGGATATTTTCTTTGCTCAGCAAATGATAAACAATGCCTGTGCTACTCAAGCTGTTTTAAATGTTTTGTTTAATTTAGAAGATATTCAACTTGGTGAAGAATTAAATAATTTTAAACTGTTTGTCTCAGGGTTTGAGAGCGATATGATCGGTGATACCATATCAAATAGTGATTTAATTAGATCGGTACATAATTCATTTTCGGTGCCTAGTTTGATTGTCAACGATGAGAAACCACCACCTCCACCGGATTATGAAGATGATTCGTTATTTCATTTTATTGGTTATATCTATAAACTGGGTCATATTTATGAATTAGATGGATTGAAACAATTCCCAATATTACATGAAACATGTAGTTCACAACAAGAATTTATTGAGAGATTACCTGGGGTAATTCAAAGAAGAGTTGCCAAATATGGTAATGAATTGAGATTTTCGTTATTGGCAGTGACTAATAATAAATTGAATCAAGCAAAGGAGATAGAAGATGAATCGGAAATACAAGCTCAATTACATAAACGAGAAGTTTGGAGTTATGAGAATGAATTAAGGAAACATGATTATACAGGATTGATTGTGGAATTGTTAAAGAATATAAACAAGAATAAAACTGATCAAGAATGGGAACAAATCTTACAAGCGGGAAGAATTGAAACTCAAGCAAGACTTGAAAGACAAGCCAAACTTAAGAATTATTCATAACTACCCATTGAGAAAAATCCACCTCCACCTCGACTATGTCTTGAAAAATAATCAAAATCAATACTGGTAAAACAAGAAAGTATAACTGCTCTTTGGTCTAATGTAACTCCATGATTGGAGATTTGTCCATATCCAGTAACTCCCAGGAAACTTTCCTGATCAAATCGTAAAATATATACACCAGTATCAGTAAACAATTCTCGACCTAACCCAACCCAATTTCTATCAACGCTAGCCATAACATCTCCTACTTCATTCCTAATAGGGAAATCAAATGAAAGAAAAGGAGCATCAACCATCCCAAATTGTTCATATTCATTTTGTTCTTCATCTTGTAATTTAAATAAATTGTATCTTCTTCTCCATAGATGCCAACTTTGAACACTCTCACCAACAACTTCATACATTAGATTATCACGGTCGTCATAACCAGGCAATAACGCCTTAATATGAGAATTTATAAATGAGAATGGTCTTTTAATAGTCAAAGCTAACCTACCATATCTATCAAAAACATCAATTGTGAAAGGACGATGTAACCTAAAGAATTGTCTACCTATAATTTTCAATATCCCAACGTCTTTCTCTTCCATGTGACCAATTCTTTCACCTTGAGTATTCATAATTGAATATTTATTAGCTTGTTCAAATCCAATAAATAAATTCATAAATTCAATTTGTCGTTCAATTACAAGCGTGCGTTGACTGAGGATTTCATAGATGGGATCCTGTGGGGTTATTATACCATTGGTATTCCTAGGAAGACTGAACCGAGTGTGGGTGGTCTGTTGTTGTTGCTGTTGTTGGAAGCGAAATACTTCTTCCGGTGATATTTCTTTAGTTATTCTCGTTCGATTGGGGATTATTCTTGCAAGGCTCGAACTGGATGTATGAAGTAACCTGCGTGAAATTGCACCTCTGAACATATAGCACGAACGCAATTGACTATATACATTTCGTACAAGCATTGTAAAGTAGAGTTAAAAGTTTGTATAGATATTTAGATCTCATCTAAATTGGCAAAAATATAGGGTGGCAACCAAAGATGTAGACCTGCATATAGTGCAGTCAAACCAAAACACACACAAAAAAAGAAAATTGGAAGGAAAGAAACAAAAAAAAAACAACCCGCACTTTTTAGGTCACTACCAAATTACACATTTACTTGTCAGAGTAAACAATACAAAACAAATGGGATTACCTTCATCAAAAAGAAGAGAAGTTAGAGCAGCAGCTCGTGGAGGATTTCGGAAACATCAAGAAGGTGAAGAAATTGATGTTAAACCAGAACAGGATTCGGTTGATTTAGAAGTAGCTCAAGTTATAACCACTGCTAATCTTGCTGTTCAAACATCTCACTCGGTAGCACCCGGTGCTACCAAACACAAAAGTGTATCAACTAGTGATGACGACGAACATGGTGCTAATTATCAACCAAGTGCAGAAGAGGACGACGATGATGATGATGTATATGACGAGAAGTTAAAGAGAGTTGGCCCTCCCAGTAATAAAGCTAGTAAAAGAGCCAGAATTTCATCAGCACAATCAGAATATGTCCCACCAAAACAAACAAGAACGATTTTTAAATTAGATGATCCTACTTCTTCCCAATGTGAATATTGTGGTAAAGAATTTAGAAATGTTATTGATAAGAGAAATCATCGTAGAACTCATTCTCAACCAAAGATATACATATGCTATTGTGGGAAAAAATTTAGTCAAAAGCCAAATTTAGTAATTCATCAAACAACTGTTCATCGCGATTTACAATTGAAGCAAGAGCAAGCAGTCGCAGCTGCTGCTGCAGCTGCTGAGGCTGCTTCTTCTGCTGCGGCAGCTGCTGCCGTGGCAACCGCAACCGCAGCAACACAACTAGGTAATACTATACCTGATTTAAAGCAAGTTCGAGTACTTCATTGTGATGTACTTAACTGTACCAAGGGGTTCCTCACTTATGAACAATTACTCGATCATAAACATCAAAAACATGCAATTGTCGATATCGCACTTGACACAACCGATACTTCCGCCCCCAGTTCCTCCTCCTCTTCCTCACAAAAGAAAGCATATAAAAAACCCAGACAAGACAAATCAAACCATTGTCCTCATTGTGATCGGGCATTCATTAAAAAATCAGATTTAACAAGACATATAAGAATACATACTGGTGAAAGACCATTTATTTGTGAATTTTGCAATGCAAGTTTTAATCAAAAATATCGATTAACAACTCATTTAAGAATTCATACTGGTGAAAAACCATTTAGTTGTCAATATTGTGGGAAAACTTTCGCAAGAGGTGATGCTGTACAATCTCATGTATTCTCAGTACATCGTGCAAAGGGAGAAGCCTTCTAGCAATAGTTTTGTTTGTAAGTTTTTTTATTATTAAATTTGTGTATTATTTGAATGAATATTTAACCCGGGACTTTACTTCGAGACGCACGGTTCATAATTTGCAAACCTTAAAAAAAATCTTCGGTTCCGAATTTCGGTACAAGTACCCTCGTAAAAAAAAATCTCGCTAGCTCCGAGGTACGTCATTTTTCTCACCTCGGCATCTTGATGCTATAGATTATACAATTCATTTAAACGTAGATATATTTAAATCAAATTTTTAACTATACATACTACTCTACAATATTAACCCGTTACTTTGGTTCTTCCTTTGTTTTTTATTTATAAATTCCTCACTTGCTAAGCTATGTCTAGTTCGCAGATAAGGCTATGTTCAGTTTCACTTCACTCTCGCACTCAGTGTTTAAGCAAGCTTCTTATTGGCAGCAGCAATAATACCACCTTCACTGTTCATCAAATCCTTAATGTATTCATAAACAGTAAAAGTAACTGCTTGACCAGGAGCAACTCTCATAATTCTTGGAGTAATCCCCTTATATAATGCATGAACCCCTTCTTCTTTAATCAATTGTTTACCAATCTTAACAATTCTAACCAATCCACTTTCATTAGAAGCAAAAGTAGTCTTTTGTAATCTAGTCTTGATGGTATCTAATGGAGCATTTGATAATGGACCTAAAGCACCGGAAATCAACCCAATTCCTGAAGTTTGCCATGATGGTAATACATCAGTTCCTTCACGTTCTTGTAAGTATTCCTTCAATTTAGAGTATACTGTGAAATTAACCCCCTGGTTAGAAGCTTGTCTAGCGGCTGTTAAGGAAACACCACGATATAAAGTACTAAAACCTTCTTCTTTACAAATCAAATAAGCAGCATGAGGAGCATTTCTATATTTTGGGATATCCAAAGGATCCTTCATGGAATGATGTTGTGCTTGTAATCTAATCTTAACCACTTCCATTGGGTTAACCACCATAACAGCTTCAGTGACACCAGCACCGACCCCAGCAATAAAAGTTTGACCGGTGGTAATATTGTAATTTTCGTCATAAAATAAACTTCTATAATATTCATAAGAACTGAAACGGATAGCCATTTTAGGAACAATACCAATAACAACGGCACCTAACCCTTTATAAAGAGAAAGAATCCCTTCCTTTTGAGCAATACTGACCCCGGTTTTAACAAACCCTGGAGGTTTTTGTCCGGATTTACGATAAAGTTGCATACGAACCTTGATGGTATCTAAAGGATGACAAACTAATGCTTCGAATAACCCAGCAACCCCACCAGCAACAAAATCAACTGCTCCTCTCTTCTTTGGAGGAGCTCTTTTAAAAGGAACTGGAGCCTTTGTAGTAGTAGCAGCGTCTGACATTTTTTTGTATATACACTGTTGTTCTATGAATAAATAAATAAATAAAAAAAAGTGAATAAAACACTAACTAGAATATCACCGACTAGAAAGAAAGTGAAAATTTATTTCGGAGGACGACGGTTTTGTAAAGAAATTGTCTGATATTTATACTATACATAATTTTTTTTTAATCATGGCACGGACTAGTGGGAAAATGAGTCGACTTCCTCTTGCATATGAAAAGAAATCCGGGGAAAACTAAAAAATAATCGCACACAAAAAAAATAATATCTGGAGTTTACCGTGCGAAAACCCTCGAACAACCAATAAAAAAACAAAAACTCAGTTCCTTTAGCCCCGGAGTTTTCGTTTTTGGGGGTTCCATGCAGGAAAGGCCCAACTGTTTTTTTTATTTACTAAGACAAGACAATAACTGTATTTGCTAGTCTTCTATTATGTCTAATATTGGGAATAACGGCTATATGTTCCGCATTTAAAACTCCGAAAGTCAAAAAAAGATTCTTGAAGTCTTTCAACGAGAAGAGTACCCGGGATATTGAGCATTCCCTGACTCGACATAGACAGGGTTTGTTACAAGTAGTTAGCGTAAATATATATTATTCTCTTTTTATAACAACAGACTTAAAAGTCCAATATCTATATATGTAAAATCCGTCCAATAAGTATCCAACCTAATATCCAAAAAAAGTCCAACATAAAAATATACTATATGAAACAAAATACCCAAAACCAAAAGTCCCAAAATTAACTTAAAAAAAATTACCCAAACAAAAAGTTCCGAACATCCAAAGGTGATTCATGATTCATGATTCAAATCCAACCAATATAAACCGAGCAATATTGACACACACCAATTAAACCAGTCGTGGTGTTTGTATCACAAAAATAAAATCTTAATCAGTCACACAAAAATACGGGATTTACCCAGGGAACATCCGATGACACAACTCCAAGAGTAGTTCAGTTACACCATATAAATATTAACATTAAAATTGAAATATTCTCTTTGATTTAAAATTAAATCCAAATAACACTCCATATCAGGGATTAACTTATTTATGGCTTCACCAACCGGGGTTGAAAATTGACCATCATTTAACCAATAGTTATATTGAGGTTTAATAATCCGAAGAAACTCGAGATATTTACGAAGATGATGGTCTATCTCGGGATATATATGATCTTCTTCATCTAATTCATTCCGATAATCAGGTCTATATCTCAGAAAGTACCTCTTTAAAGGACTATGACTAAGAAGATTTGTTAGTACACACATATGAAAGAATTTTCTTTGTATTGGAGATAATACATACTATTGTTCTATGGTTTTCACGTCAAGGATATCGTCAGACTGAAATAAATGATCAACAATACATAAACTCTTGAATATTTCATGGCCATAAAATCGATAATCTTCACTGTAACATTCGAAATTCTCGGTATGAATTGGACTTGGTGGATGCTTATTCGGTATAGTCGGATGTAGTGATAAAGGTAGCTTATGATTAATTAGCATAGACATATTCTTTCTCTTTCTGTCTTTCCAGAGTCTTTGAACAAAGCAAAGAAAAAGGGGTTTGATATTATTTTAAATAAAGTCGTAAAAATCTGATGGTTGTTTCACAATCATTTCATTGCCACAAAGAATAAAATCTATTAAAAATAATTAAAAAAAAAGAAACAATACACAAAAGGGTTAGTTCCCATTGTCCCCCGGATATTCTACTTGTTCGGGATAATGACTATTCAATTATAGAATCTTTCCGAAAACAAGATGTTTGATATATTGATAGTATAATATAGTCCATACTTGATCTAAACATCTGGGGTGAACCTTGATAATATCCATCTCAATGTCTGGTAACATTCTGTAGTTGGTAGCGCGAATGCTCTAGAACAATAGCCCAAAAAAAGAGTTTTACAACATGGACAATCAACACTTGATTAGAAATATCTGTACAAACTGATTAGAAATATCTATACAAACTGATTAGGTAATACTCATAGAACCGTATATCATATACAAAAAAATATAAACTAGCAATCACACACAAACAATAAAAACAAACAAGCTTTCACTCCGCTTACTTTTTTTCATCCAAAGGATAAGCAGGAGGTGCCGTCGTAGTAGAAGCAGCAGGTGCAGGCTCAGCAGCACTAGTACCACCAGAAGCGGAAAGAAGTCCTCCATTAACCTTCTTCAATTCTTTCAATCTCTTAGCTTCAGCATGTACATCCAATACATCTGAACTTACGCCCTTGTAAAAATCGTGAATCTTAACACCTAAAGGATGATTGGCAGCAGCAACTAAATAATGCTTCAATTTACTTTCATATAAACCTTGTGCTTGATCTTGAGCTAATTTTAAATTCTTAGAAGCAGTACTTTCAGGATCATGAAAATGAACATATTTTTTATCCAAATCAACCACAAAATCTCTAAATTGAGTCAGAATACCTCGTTGTTTATCAACTTCAATTGCCTTGGCAATAATTTTATCCAGTAAAAGATAACCCTCGGACAAAAGTTGGGCCATGATGGCGTATTTAGGTTTTTCCTCTTGAGGAACGTCTTCCAAATTATCACCCAGTCTACTGACAGAAGGAGTTTGAGCAACACTTGAAGGAGTACTTATAGGATGTACTGGGTCAACTTGAATAAAACTACCTCCAAATTCAGCATCATTTAATAAAAGAGCAGTTTCAACCGCTTTCTCAGAAGCAAATGTAATTTCTACTCGTTTGAATTCGCCATTGTTTAAAAGGGATTGTATGTTATCAATCGTTCCACAGAATGAAAAGAATTCTTTAATCTTATCTGATGAGATAGATGATGGAATATTTGAAGCAATTACTTTAGACATTTTGATAGATTTTTATGTATCAATTGGTGTATGTGAAGAGGAAAAAGAAAACGTACCAAAAAATCAATTAGGAACCCGGACACTATTAATTTATAGTATTTTAAAGAATTAAGATGACTTTGTATTTTCAGGGGGTGGGTGGGGGGCGGAGGGAAGTTATGCTAAAGACGAATATTTTTGTCAAGCGAAAAAAACAAAATGTCGGTTTTCTTAAATTAGCAGCTGCAACAATCTATTTTTTTTCTTTTGCCCTGTCAACTCAAGAACATCAACAGCATGTGAAATCAATGTCATCAAAATCTTAAACCTTTTTGCAATATATTTCTTTAAATGGTATGTAATACTACTTTCTAGTCACACCTTGCTACATAAACTTCACCCAGAATATTCTTATTACTATACAAATTTGTTGAAAAAACTGACTAACAAATGACTACTTCTTCTTTGTTCTTATGCAACGCAATGCAAGTTTAGTTTTTCCTCTATAATAAAGTTTGTCCCATTGCACATCTACCAATTGCACATGCTGCACTTACAGTATCTAAGATATTTGCTTCGGTTTCTGCCAACATTGGATTAGTTTCTACTATATCCAAAGAATTCAATAATCCCGTCATGGCCACTTCTTCGGCTACAAACAACCCTTCTCGAAGTGAAAGTCCACCTTCTACTCTTGTTCCAGTAGCAGGAACAAACAGAGGATCAATTGCATCAACATCAAATGATAAATGAATTGGACAATCTCGATTTGGATTAACTTTATCCAATGCCATCTCAACTACTTTCCCAATTCCATATTTATCTACATGATACATTGAAAATGCCGGAATATTATATTCGCGTAAAATCTTCTTTTCTTCTTCATCAACATCACGTAATCCAATATAAACCAATTTCCCTGGTTTTAAAATTTGAGGTACCCATGAAAATTCAGGAGGATAAGAATCAGAATCTATTCCCATCAAGAAACTCAATGGGCATCCATGTAAGTTCCCGGAATCGGTAGTTTTCGGAGTATTGATATCAGCATGAGCATCAACCCAAATCACACAAGTGTTTGGATTATGACTTAAACTAGCACCTACAGTTGCAGTACCAATCAGATGGTCACCTCCGACAGTAATGGCTAATCTTCCATCATTTAAACTTTTATATACAGCATCATAGATTAATTTCCCGCATGCACTTACAATCTCAGTATTTTTAATTCCATAATCATCTTTATCATCTGATTTTACGGATTCAAAATTAGTTGATTCAAGTGGATGTAAAGTTGTTGTTTCCCAACCTAATGAACTTATTTGTTTTTCAAATCCGGCATCAAGAATATATTCTGGACCAAGTTCAACTCCTCCTTTTGGTTGGCCACCTGAAAATGGTGCTGTTATAATAGTTGCTTTCTTAGTTGGATAAAACTTATAATCAACTAGTTATTAAATGTTAGTATGAATTAAGTTGAATAAAATGGTGTTTCTTCAACATACCTGACATTATATGAATAAATATGAATAAATAATACACTGATTTAAAAGAAAAACTTGACGACTCATATCGACATTTTTGAACATTTTCTATCTGTATTTATAATTACAGAAATCGGAGTTTTATCCAAAGATTGACTGGGTAGTTGCCACTTCTCTAAACAGAAACTAACTGCGAAAATTTGCATCTAAAGATAACCAAGAATATTTTTTTTCCGTCTGGTAAACTGTTAGATAGGTGAATGATGCCTAACAGCAAAAAAAAACCGTAGCATTGCCACTCACTTGTCCGTAAATGGAAAGACTTTCCGCACGCAGTTGACTGCCTTTAAATGTCAAAACGCTTGATTATGAATGACAAAGTACCAAGTACAAGCAATCTTTTTTGATCACAGTTTTTTCGGATAATTGGTTTCACTGTGTGAATTACCCCCACTTTTTAATTTAACCACCGTGTTTAAATTCTCTCGGTGTTTACTTTACTCCTCCCCTCCTTATCATCCGGTTATCTTTTTTTTTTGTCTCCCCTCCGAGACATTTAAACCATTTAATGGAAACTGACAACGACATAGCGTTGCCGGGAAATTTCCTTAAATACATGACTGTAAGGCATTAACTCATATTTAGACTTTTATGGATCCCCTCTAATTGCTATTTTTGGTGTTTTAGTGGCACCAGACCCGGGGTTAGATTTGGTATAATTCCGATTGGCAAGACATGATCTATGTTTCAATATGTTGTAATTATATTAATTCGGAATATCCATTTGTAAACTTTAATGAGTTCTAAACTTGGTCTAAAAGTCTTTGAGGCGTTCTTGGTTGGTAAGGTAAAAATACCTAGCTTGTATCCGTGCTTGTACTAGCTTGTTGTTTTTAAGGGAATATTAATTATGACTATCTACTTATATGAAAGCAGATACTAAATTGATTCTTTGATGCCTTGGGGTACCGCTAAAAACTTTATTTACTCTGCTTCCAATTATTAAATTTTTGTATAAATTTATATAAATTTGCTCCAAATTCTCTTTAAAACATACAACTTTGTTCGAAATTCCATTCTTAGTTATACATAATATATCCGATTATATTCAAATGAAACCCCCCAGCTAGCGGTGAACTGTAAACTCAAACATCGCATAACCCCTAGGGTGCCAACATAATCCTTAGATTGAAGCATAATGGTACGCCTCGCGGTTGCAAATAAAAAATCTACTTTGTTTTTGAAAAAAGAAACGGGGAAATGATGATCATCAGATCAATTTTCACAAATTTGCTAGTAAACAAATCAAGAAACTTCAAAACCACCAACTAATCGTTTCATTTCTTCTGAGATTGCTCACTCCAGAACATGTTGATTCAACTGCCCATCTTATATTTCCTTAATTCTCAGGGACGTTCCGTTGAAATAATCGACGAGAACACAAAATACAGTAATCTCGACACTCTCACTTTCCGACATGACATTATTATCGAAGGTTGTTCATTGACTATAGATAAAATCTCAACGTTTATTTCATATCGAACTTTTGAAATCATGAACTCGGGGAAATTCCATTTGACAAGTGATAAACAGCTGATATTACGATTCTCGAGAGGGATAACTAATCGAGGATTAGTTCATATTTGTGTGAGTTCAGAGCTTGATTATATTGCTGGTATTACCAATTACGGTCAGTTTTTCCTAGAGGTTGATGGAACATGCAAGATCCCAGTGATACATAATTATGGAAATTTACATTTATATTCATGTAATTTGGATAATAAAAGTGAATTAAAAATCGGAAAATTGTATAATTCGGGTGAGATTCATATAAGGGAGATATCATTAGATTTATCAAAAACTGAAATTAAGCTAGCATCAAGTGTTTGGCTACATAGTAATTGTAGGATTACAGTTGGTGATAGCATGAATGTGGTTTATATTAAAGGTCAAAATATTGAAATTATAAGTAGAACTACATCCAAGAATGACTGTTTGTCAATAGTTGGATTCAATAATACTTCAAAGATTGGATTAACTGAATCCATAGCTGGTTTTGAATATTTGAAGTTGGAAGGAATTTTAATAGTACATGGAGTTAATGGAACAATTACAAAGTTTAAAATTGGTTCCGGGTTTGAAGAGGATAAGTTTTCACTGGTGATTAAAGATGGAAGTTCAAACAAAAGTATGATCGCGTATGATGGATAACTCCTGGTGAGTACCACATAAAGTACTGATAAATTGAATTAGTCCTTTTCTCAAAAGTTTCTAGAGTACTTCTAGAATATTTATATGGTTTCAAGTTTCCGAAACATGGTTTCTCCAAGTTATTAGTGTTATTATTAAATCTACATGTCTCATTAATGTTAAAGATGACTTTTAATGGTCTATTTGAGCGATGTGTTTGCAATGCAAGGCACAGTAAGTGACAAAAAAGTTTCCATATCTTGGGGAAAGAATTTGAAATTTTATTCAATCTAACAGCAGCAGAACCTCGCAGAACTTGGTTCCTGTCGGGATCTTAAAAAGCACAACAACTCTACAACATTCCAGCCCGTTTCAAGTTTTGCAACCATAGATCGAGTCACTGAATATTTTTTCCGAGCCAAGGGAATTTTTTGACTTCTGCCCATTGTGCGTCGGCATCACTAAATGTCACCAGAACGTGGGGCGGTGCGCATCGCCAGTGCCTTTTAATATTAACATTAAATCTATTTTTTTGTTTTTGTTTTGGTAGAACCACGAGGTCAAGGAACTGTATCGACACTGTGGGCAGATCAACTAACGCCCCACGAGTATCGAAATTAGCCGGTTCTTTTTTTACTCGTACTACCGTTCGACACTACATTGTTATTTTATTCTCGAGACAACACACGATCCGAATCTTTAGCTGTTGAGTATACTTCTATAAGCTAGCTAGAATGAAGTTCGGTAAGATATTTCAAGCACAATTGATTCCAGAATGGTCAATCTACTATATGAATTACAAAGCGCTTAAGAAATTAATTAAATTAATAACCGATAGACAACCCGAGGCCAATCCCGAGATCGTTAGTGAAACCCTTGCTTGCTTCTTCTTTGAAATTGATCGGGACATTGAACAAGTTGATTCGTTCTATAATACCAAATTTCAAGAGTATAATCGAAGATTAGACCGGGTGATTAAATTTGATAGCTCCGCCCATATTGAATCAAGTGATGAATTGGATGAAATTGTTTCGATATTGGTTGAGTTACGTAGTTCATTTAAGAATTTACAATGGTTTGCTGAATTGAATCACAAGGGGTTTATTAAAATTTTGAAGAAGTTAGATAAGAAATTGACTTCGATTATGAACTATTCCGATAGTAGTAATTTTGGTGTTAACAATAAGGAAGCTTATTTGAGTACCAGGATTAATGCTCTTCCTTTTGCAAATGGTGTTGAATTGAAAAATTCCTTAGAGACTATTAATCACATTTTAATGCAATTAGGTGGTGATGCAATCAAGTCTCCTCGAGGTGATATTACTACTACTAGTCCCACTACTGGCACAGGCGCTACTACTGGTGAGGATTTAGTATCAGTATTTAATGATTTGGTGATTCATGACGAAGATATTAGTGACGCTTTGGTGAAATATTCATCTAAATTAAGTAATAGATTCTTACTTTTATTACTTAATAAAGCTGGACTTGCTAATTCTACAAAGTGTATTGATAAGATATTACAGCAGATCTCAGCTCTAGGATATTCTTTATTTGATGATTCTGAAATAAATGGTCGGAATTTCTTTCACCAACATATTATTAGTCTTGGAAAGGACACCACCAATGCAAGCACCAATGGGAACGATAGAGGAGCTAAGAAACAGTATGGGTTGTCATACATCTTGAAGCAAATCGATGTCAGTCAAAGACATTTGTTAATGTCTCGGGATCAATATTCCCGTACTCCCTTACATTATGTTGCCAAGTATAACTTACCCCAAGTCACTGCTATTCTTGTTGATTATTTGAAAGCATGGAATTTAATAGACGTTTCCAAATCAATTGATGATATTGAAATTTGGGGAGATCAAGAAAGTCTTACTCCTTTACATATTGCCATTATTGGTAAACATTCAACCACAGTCGAAACTTTAATCAAATTTAATCATCCAAAGAAATTAACCTGTCCTGATTTGCTTTTACTTTCCGTTAGATTAAACTCATGTCAAATTCTCGATTGTTTGATTCAAGAAGGTAATATCGATGTTGATTTCACTGATGCTGATCATAACGGGGAGACTGCACTTTACATAGCATGTAAATTGAATTTACCAGATTTGGTTCAATTCTTACTTGATCATAATGCCAATCTGGAAATTGGAGAGTATGTATTTGGATGGACTCCAATATTTGTTGCTGCTAGTGAAGGATATCTTTCAATTGTGAAGTTATTAAAGGAATATGGTGCTAGATATGATATTGTTGATGATTCAAGTTGGTTCCCAGTTGAACATGCCAGTTTGCGAGGCTATTTACAAGTTGCTGATTTATTAATTCCTGCTAATCAAGAGTTGTTGTTATATGATCTGCATCATCAAGAACGTAATTTAGCTAGAATTAGTTCTGGTTCAATGAGTCCGGTTATGATGCATCAAGTTAATTCCTCGGGTTCAAGTATCGACCGGTTAACCAGTCAACATCGTGAGACCGTGGAACAGTTATATCAACATTTAAAATCAGGAACAAGCGTTTCTTCAAACAACACGATGATGAAACCGGTTAAATCGTTTGGTCATCGTTATTTAACTCAAGATGAATCGATTCTTTTAGTTACATTAGGAACAACTGATTTACGAGATGATTCTCCACCAATTGAATTAAATAAGAATTTAATTGATCAAAAAATGTCATTTGATTTCAATCCAACGTTGTCTTTATTAATTACTTGTCGAAGCAAATTGACCAATGAACCAGTTGAACCTCCCGTGGCTGTGGATTTACCAATTGAGAATCATCATGGAAGTGCTACTGATCCAATTACGTTTAAATTGACGGAAGGTTTAAAATCTAACGACGTTGTATTGACTTTTGATTTGGCACCTACTTATCAAACCCAACATGATAAATCAATATTAGCTCGTGCTACCGCTATTTTAGGTGATGTTTATACTAAAGTTGGACCTAGTGAACTTAAATCTTTACATCGTGGTATAACTATTCCTTTAATTGATCATAATTTAAATATCATGGGGAAAGTTAAATTTGAATACCTTGAAGTGGGGAACTTTACTCATCCATCAATGTCATTAACTAGGTCAGATACTTATTGGAAACAATTGGTAAGTACTAGAGTCATTGGACATCGTGGATTAGGTAAGAATCAAAGTGAACGGAAATCTTTACAATTAGGTGAAAACACAGTAGAATCGTTTGTTGCTGCTGCAAGTTTAGGAGCTTCATACGTTGAATTTGATGTTCAATTAACCAAGGATTACGTTCCTGTCATATATCACGATTTCACCGTAGCTGAACTGGGGGTGGATATTCCTATGCATTTGTTAACTTCGGAACAATTCTTGGGATTGAATAAGAAACATGGTAACAAACAGAGAAGTGCCGTGGATGATTCCGTTGTACCCACCACAGGTCGTCCACAGCGGGCTAAATCGTCTCAACAATTACAATCCAATGGGTTTTCTAAATTAGATTATGATTCCGATATTGAACGGGAATTTGCCGATCATACCCATCAAAGAATGAAACTTACTCGAACTTGGAAGAATAATGCATTCAAGGGGAATGCCCGAGGATTATCAATCGCATCAAGTTTCGTCACTTTACGAGAATTATTTCATAAAGTTCCTGCCAATGTTGGATTTGATATTGAATTGAAATATCCCATGTTAGATGAAGCTGAACAAGAAGGAATGGGGGAAATCTCACTTGATTTGAACCATTACCTTGACGTCATCCTTCAAGTTATTTATGATGAAAATAATATCATGAAACGTGATATCATATTTAGTAGTTTCCATCCAGATGTATGTATATTACTTTCATTAAAACAACCAACCATCCCAATCTTATTCCTTACAGAATCAGGAACAACCCCGATGGCGGACATAAGGGCAAGTTCCTTACAAAACGCCATTCGATTCGCCAAGAAATGGAACTTGTTAGGAATAGTTTCGGCCGCGGCGGTATTTGTTAAAACTCCAAGGTTGGCTGAAGTGGTTAAATCAAGTGGATTGGTTTGTGTTACTTATGGTGAAGAAAATAACCAACCTGAACTGGCCAAGGTGCAAATGAAAGCCGGTGTCGATGCAGTCATCGTAGATAGTGTATTAGCTGTAAGAGAGGGGTTAAGAGTTGAAGTTGATACAATAAATGATAGAGATTTATAGAAGAATTTGTATAGATAAATATATTAGATGTGTGCTACCAGGTGTATGTCGGAGATTAAAATGTTTTTCTGGGTCTAGTTTGATCTGTCAGACTCCAGACATTTTTAAAAGTTCTAGTTGAAACGGGAAAACTCTTGCATTGGATATAATACAATGAGTGGAAACGATAAGGATAACAGTGATAGTTCAATTCCTACTAAACTGGTATTTTCTATACCTAGTGGTGCTGCTAGGGGTAACCAGCCGGGAATTCAGGCAGTCCATGTTAATGCAGCTCGGGAAATGGTACGATTACATACTCAATCACGACAACCACCAACAAGGCAACCAAATGTAACTGCCAGTTCTAGTGTAACTGCCACCACAATAAATGCATCAGCTCCACTTCCCCCTACATCTTCTAGTTTCCCCCGCGTGAACCATCCTCATGTATCTGTTCCTGAAGGATGTAAGAATCCTCAATGTGCCCATTGTGGTAAAGTTATAATCCCCGCCCCACAATCATCATTCCCCATTCAAGACGTCCCTGCGATAATCGTCAAGAATTGGAAAATATATACGATTAAAAAGCCGATTCTTAATGCGGTCGAATTACAAGATTTAGAATCAAGATATTCATTCCCGTTACCGGAAATGATATTTGGGAATTCTCGGGTTAGGATCGTAAATGAAGTTACGGGAGAGAGTATTGAGTTTAACGCGCTCGATGCGTTGGATTCTTTAGATAGTGAAAGTCATTTGAAAGTTAGTTATCATAAGGAATGGCTTGATTCTAGACGAAGTGAAGGAGAGTCTAGAGAGGAGCGTGGGGAGATTGAATCGAGGGATCTTCGGGAATTCACAGATAAGAAACTAGATACTGTAACTCCCTATGATTGGACGTATTCGCCGAATTATAAAGGAACTATAAGTGAAACTGTTAAATTTTCTCCAACGACTGATGAAATACCAATACATAGATTGACTCAACCTGATCCAATTCTTTTCTTTGATGAAGCGGTGTTATTTGAAGATGAATTGGCAGATAATGGAATTTCTGTCCTTAGTTATAAAATAAGAGTAATGCCAACTTGTTTACTTTTGCTTTGTCGATTCTTTTTAAGAATTGATAATGTTATATTCAGAATTAGAGATGTACGAATATTTGTTGATTTTAATCAAGATTTAATTATTAGGGATTATCGTCAACAAGAAATGGAATATCTGGCTTTATTGAAAACAATTCAACGGAAAAGTATCGGAAATGATCCAAAGAAATTGTTTCGTGATCATGATTGGGTTAGTAAGAACATACCTATTGTAAGTAAAGTAGTTGAATCTACCGAGCATAACTGAGCGATAGCGAAGTTAAGCGAGCAATTACTTACCTGAAATATACCCGTGAATCCAGAAACCAACATATACACTGAGCCATATTTATAGATCTTTAAAAGACTTGGTCAAGTCTGATATCCCTTGTAAGTTAAATAGAATAAACTATATGTCACTTATTTTGTATGCAGGATGCGATTCACCCAAATATTCTTTCCAGTTGAAAATTTTTTTTTACTGCACCAAGGAATCATATACTTGTAAACTAAACATTGTGTATATCATGTTCAGTAGAGTGATTTCCAAGAGAGTGATAGGTGTTCAAACATCCACCCGTTCTCTTCATCTAGTTCCTAAACTTGACCAACATAAACAATGGAGTTCTGAAGGTATTTCTGGACTTTATTCTCCAAAACAATTTAAAATGGCCTGGACTGATTATCAAAATTATTTATTAACTAATTTAACATTATTAACTAATGGAACTCCATATGAATCCAAACAAACTTATCAAGTTGTACTTAATAGTGCTAAACGAACCACTGATCAACATATATTCCATTATGCATCTCAAGCTCATAGTAATCATCTTTTTTTCCAACAATTGACTTCCAAAGACAAAGCCCAAGAAACTAAACCTTCGAAACTTTTAATGCAAAAATTAATTAACCAAGATATTAATGATGTTGAAACCTTACGTTCGAGAATCATTTCTCTTGGTTCAACTACTTTTGGTCAAGGTTGGTTATTCTTGGTTGAATTCCCCGATAAACAAATTAAATTAATAAGGACAAATAATGATGGTACTCCTTATTATTATGGAAAAACTCAAGAATTAGATTTGAATGGTGGAGTTGATGAACCAACTTATAAATATTTGGAAAATTTAAAACAAAGAGCCATTAATGAAGAACAGGAATTTACTTTACCTGTATTAGCTATTAATTTATGGGATCAAGCTTATATTCAAGATTATGGTGTTAATGGAAGACAAAAATATTTAGAAAATGTTTTTGATTGTATAGATTGGAATGTCATAAACGAGAGACTTTTCCTAGCTTAAGCATATACCTGTATAGCAATCCCCCCGTGTATATATTATTTGACTTTTCTGAGTCAAACTTCATTAAATTCAAATGCATATAGAGATTTCGTAGTATAATATCCCACATTTTGCTTATTAAGAACTGAAGTTAATCTATCCAACCTTTCACTAATTTCATCACAATCATTCATAATAGTAATTAATGATTCATCAGAATACCAATTTGAAGGAAGACTAGAAATTAACAAGGGAATTAAACAAGTTAGTTTTTTTAATTTATCCCATTTGTCAACCAATTCAAGAACAGCTACACGTGAAGAAGAGTTTGAAGTATCATCGACAGTTTCTTCTTTCAACTTGACGTATTTCTTGTTAACTTGTTCTAATTGAGTATTAACCGAGGTAGATTCCATTAAAATTGGTTTGATATCTTCAGTTATTAGATTTTGTAATTCATTTAATTTAGTAAAATATAGTTCTTGATCTTCATTGAATGTTTTTGTTTGATTTAGTAATTTTAAAGCTATTCCTGATTGTAAATCATACAATTTTTGTAAATCGTGCAAGATTTGAGTTTCAGATTCAGTCAAATCGGAATAATGTATTGATTTAAGTATAGGGGCAGTCATTAATAAATATCGATTAAATAATTTATTGATTTTGATTTCGGTGTTTTGATTTGATATAAATCGAAATAGTTCTTCATTGTCTTGAATATGCTCAAATTGTTGTTTTATATGAACAAGTGTCTGTTCGTTGGTATGTATATCAGTATCCTCCTTTAGTTCTTTTAGTTTGTTCAAGTAGATCAATCGACTAAGTTTATGATTAAGTTGTTTGTATAGGGTATAATATTCATTTTGTAATATTTGAGTCTTGTTTGATTTATTTGATTTTGATTGGGCAATTTTCGGAATATCAAAGGAATGCTGAAGTAATGACGTGTACTCTAAAAGTGAGTCACATGCGGTTGCTAATTCTTGCGTCATTTGAAGGTGTTGTAAATTCAAAAAATTGTATGTGGAATGTAGTGTTTACAAAACAGTACTTTGTCTGCCCTTTTTTTTTACAACCAAATAAAATTGTTCAATTCACCCTCAACAAAGTTTCCACTTTAAGTATAACAATCACACACACTAACAATGACTGATACAACATTACTCAAAAAGAAACTTCTTCATATTGCTGCAACTGGGAAAATCTCTAAATTTACTCCGCAGCAACTTCAATCCAATTATCAAGAAGTATCTCAATTTCTTGCCTTACATAAGGATACTCTTGATCTGATTGAATTATTTAATTTATATGAATTAAATTTCTATTCATGTATTTTAACCAATCGTGATATTGAAGCAAAAGCCGTGATTGATTTATTATTAGATCAATTCCAATCTAATTCTAAATCTCAAAGAATAAAATTATTACAATCTATATATTTCGAAGCCATAGGGGAGTATAAACAAGCAACGGATTTATTAACGGGAAATACTGATGAATTAATATTATCTAAACGATTAGTTACATTTTCAAGAAATGATGGAGGTGAAACATATATTAAAAATTTATGTTATTATTTAGATTTACAACCAAGTGATTTATCAGCTTGGAGTGAATTAGCTGAAGAATATAGAAAACTTGGGAAATATCAAGATTCAATTTATTGTTTAAAAGAAGTTTTATTACATGAACCATTTGCATATACTATTTTCTATAAAGTTGGATTGTTAAATTACTATCAATTCTTACAAGATTTGAAAAAACCTAAAATTAAATTACATGATTTAATTCAATTATTGAATCAAGCAAGAAACAATTTTCTTGTTTGTGTAGAAATTAATGAAAAATATACAAAGAGTTGGATAGGATTATATGTTTTAGCAAATCATGAATTTAATCAAGATGAAAGATTTAACAAAGTAAAGAATGACGAAATTGTTAAACAATACGTGTCAGATAATGATAAATTGAAATCACTAGTAGAAAAGAAAGTTGCTGAATTAAATATTGATCTTACAAATATAATAGAATAGTTAGGCATATAACATAGATATATTGAATGCTAGTAACAACTTACTACCCAGCTATACAAACAAACCAACAACCGAACTAAAATTCAAACTCTTCTTGAACCCATAATCATCATAACTAAACCATGTAAAATAAAAGCTAAGCAGCTATTTACTTCTTTTCACAAGTACAAGCACCTTTAGCACAGGTACAGGAAGGACCACAAGTACATGTTTGTGGTTCACTTGAGTTAACTAAATTGGAAAGCATTTTTGGAATTGTAATATATATGATCTTAATTTAAAGATTGGTGTAGAGAAATAAACAAAACTTGAAAGGGGGAGGGGGGATAGTCATCTATATTTATAGCAAAGGTTTTTTTTTTTTTGAGTGTATCATGGGGAAAAGGTTGCGTGCTTTTCGCCCATACTACTGGCTGCTTTTGTTTTTGTCATGGCAATAATACCGCAGAACTAGCCAATTTTAATACCACGATGTACATTTAGTAAAGCATCGAGACAATTTCGCCATTGGATAATTTAGAAGTGACGCCACTGTTCTAACGGTTTCTTGACTACAGCTAGGCGAGAATCGTCTGATCGAGATGAGGGGATGGGGGCTATAGCGAAATTAAGGAGCAACTTTATTTTTGCTAGTTTGTAATCTACGACGATCTATCGCGTTCTATAAAATAATCTAAATTTCAGGTATTGAAACATTGACACGTAATACGGAACCCATATCCCGATGATTACGCGATAGTACGTTCCCTAGTAGATCATTTCATTTTATCCCTTGAGAATGATCCGATTATATCTTTCTTAACTTATTTTCCATCTGAAGTTTATTTGCTTCTATGTCGTACAAAGAATAAATTCGGTCGGAATCCGATATTTGTCTCTACTACCCGATAAACCTAAACTAATCAAAATTCTTTGAGGCTGTGTAATGTAATAATTGCAACCAATTGTCTTTAGAGAAGAATCGGTCTGATTTTGCAAGAAGGAATATCATTTCCACCTGATTTTTCTAGTAAGTTCCGAGTTTTTGAGTATTCACTTTGGATTTTCACTACTTTTATCTATTATCATCCTCTGTACAACTCTACACAATCCTTTCCAAAAATATGTCTATTATTTTATTTTTAATTAATATATGCACAAAATTATATATATCTATATATATTTATAAAAAAGTTAGGAACTTAGAATTCACCTTTATAATTCAAATTATCACTTTGTAAGATATTGTCTAAAATTCCAGAAGCAGCAGCAACTAATCCTACAAATGGTCTAGAAGGATCCAATACCTTGGATAAATATTCAGGATGATATTGAGTACCAGTGAAAAACTTGTGATCTTTTAATTCAATCATTTCCATTCTCTTTTCAGTTTCATCTTTACCAATAAATTTCAACCCCTTAGCTTCAACTTGATCAATAATTAAAGGATTGACTTCATATCTATGTCTATGTCTTTCATAAACTGCATCTGCACCACCATATAATTGTCTTAATTTACTCCATTTACTATCCTCGACAAATTT
Source organism: Spathaspora sp. JA1 (assembly GCA_003676035.1). NCBI lineage: Eukaryota > Fungi > Ascomycota > Pichiomycetes > Serinales > Debaryomycetaceae > Spathaspora > Spathaspora sp. JA1. The sequence goes on along the minus strand of NSGQ01000032.1, from coordinate 125,561 downwards.
AGTGGCATGAATACCTAATCTCATAGTACCACCTAATTTAACTTGATCAACGTCAGGCATATAAACCACGGTAGCATCTTGTTCAGAAATTGAAGAATCAAATTCCATAGATGTGGTACCAGTTTTACCCAATACATTTCTAGCAAATTCAATAACTGCAACTTGTAATCCTAAACAAACACCTAAATATGGAATATCATTTTCACGAGCATATTTAGCAGCAGCAATCATACCTTCAATACCTCTAGATCCAAAACCTCCAGGTACTAAAATACCATCAGCTTGACAAACATAATGCCATGCCTTGTGATATTCTGATAAATTGGTTTGTTTAGTTTCTTCTTCTAAATTGGTAGATTCAACCCATTCAATGGTTAATCTTCTGTTACATCTCATTGATGCGTGTTCTAAGGATTTAATCACGGATAAATAAGAATCCTTTAAATGAGTATATTTACCAACAAGAGCAATTGTCACGGTTTCAAATGATTTATCATGGGAAGTAGTTAAATGTTTCCATCTAGATAATAATTCTTCACCTTTAGTTAACGCAGCACCATCAATTTCACCAATTTCTAATTTTTTGGTTAAATATTTCATCATTTTTTGTTGCTTTAATAATAATGGAACATGATATGTTGAATTAACATCATGAACAGCAATAACTTGTTGAGGACCAACATGACAAAACATTCCAATTTTCTCAATGGTACCAACTTCTAAAATATCTTGACATCTACAAGCAATCATATCTGGAGTTAGCCCTAAAGATCTTAAATCCTTAATAGCAGCTTGAGTTGGTTTAGTCTTTTGTTCTCCATGGATAACAGGAACTAAAGAAACGTGAATCAAGGCAAAGTTACCAGTACCAACTCTAAATTGAAATTGTCTCAATGCTTCAACAAATGGAGCACTTTCAATATCACCTACAGTACCACCTAATTCAATAATACAAACTTCTGGTTCCAATCCAGTATCATCAACTGGGATTTTAGCAACACGTTCAATCCATTCTTGAATGGCATTGGTAATATGAGGAACAACTTGAACGGTTTTACCTAAATAATCCCCTTTTCTTTCCCGTTCAATAACTTGAGAATAAATTTTCCCAGTAGTAATATTATGATTACGCGTTAAGGTAATATTTAAATAACGTTCATAATTACCTAGATCCAAATCAACTTCACCACCATCGTTTAAAACAAAACATTCCCCATGTTCTAAAGGTGACATGGTACCAGCATCAATGTTCATATAAGGATCAATCTTGATCGAAGTAACTCTTAAACCTAAAGTTTTAAAAAGTAACCCAGTAGAAGATGCAATAACACCCTTACCGATACCGGAAATAACACCACCAGATACAACAACGTATTTCATTCTTAATTTGTAAGTAGAGTTAAGTTAAAGAGAAAGGCAAATATATTTTGTGAATGCGATATGTGGATATGTTGACACGTCTGAAAAATATTTAAAACACGTCAAAAACAATACAATCTTATGGAAATTGATTAATAGATCACTTCTAGATATCCAATAGATAGATCGAAATTAAAAGTTTGCCCCTCTTAAATGTATGATTTAAGCGGGAAGAAGAAAGAAAAGAAAGAGGGAAAAGAAAACAAATGCAAGTGAGAAAATTTTTGTAAGATGAGGTTTTCCTGGAGGGGCGTTTGTTAGCGATGAGCAGAAATCGAAATTCAAGAAAAAAAAGAAAAAAAAGTTAGACTTCCTGATATGGAAGTGCGCAAGTAGATTTAGTACCATGTGTTGGTGTTCCCTGTTTTGTGTCTAAGCGAAACGTTTAGGCTTATCTAGATATTATCAACAATGTGTGCTAAGATATACACCTTGTAAGAACTGTCCTTTTGATCCAGACTATCTTCAAGGTACCTAGAATATTAGCAAGTAAAAAATGAAACAATACATATTAATATGTGCCCAAACAACCTTTTCTCTCCTTATTCAAAGAAACCAAAGGTCAGTGGCAGAAGAATCTACAACAAAATATACCTAGTCTGTTTGTCGATTTATATTCTATACAATCTTCACCCCTCCTATTTCATTATTCTCATTCATTAAAATCTGGGCTTTGCCCAATTTCATCAAATAATCTTTAATAATCTTAATCAAAAAAGTTTCATCCAATCCTCTTAAATCCTGAGGCAACCCACTACTTCCTCCATCTTCGTCACTTTTAGTCAATTCATACACCGTTAAAACCGTACCTAACTGACCACTATCATCTACATATTGATATAATAAACTCCCCCAATCTTCAAGTTTCTTCCAATATACGAAAATCCCCAATTCTGGTTTCTTGGAATTAACATATTCTCCACTATGTAATTTATGTATTAAAGAATTTATAATTAAAGTTTTGAATTCGGAATTCACGGTTCGATTTATGGCAGTATTAGAGAATATCGAAGGAAGGGAATTTAAATCAAGTTGAGAAATTTGGGAATGTTTCGCTATTCCGTCTTTAGATATCCTGGTGATTCTATAATGTTGACAATATTCAAGTATTATTGTTGTCCATGCCTCCAATTGATGTGATAGTATTGTTGTGTTTGGTTGTTTTGTATACAAGGGTGGGAAAGAGTGGATTTTGGGGAACTCAAATGGAGTCGGTATATCAGTCATGACCAGTAGTCTAATATTTAAGAGCTGATTAGGGATTTGTTAAGATCATAGATTATGGGTAATATTTTGCCGTTCGCGCAGGTTTTTTTATATTGTTTTTCACACGACTTACTCTTAACGAAACCAGTAACATGGATTAGGTTACTGCCCCGGCTTTATTGAGAGAAGTGCTCGAATCCTTGGACAGAGAGAATGCCTTTGGCGGTGCTAGTAATTTCGAAAAACGTTTCGTGGTGAGAGCCAGGGTATTTGATACAATGAGAAAGTCCTTGGGTGCTGTGTCTACCTGTTTCAACTTGCAAAATTTGACATCAAAGGAGATACCGACCTCTTTTTAAATGGTTTAGATTTTATACCATATTACGTTTATTCTGAATTAGAAGATGAAAACGGTAAGAAAGCTTTTTGTCGTTTACTCGCTCGTCATTTTGAAGACTGGTTAGATTTCAAGAGGAATAATGAGATTCTGCTGTATTCTTATCCTCTGCCTCAGCAAATGCTTGTGGGTATCTTGAACGAGAGAAGCCTTAACCCAAGGAATATTAGCATTGAAACAGCATTAAACTTAAGACCAAACTGGTTCTAGAAGCTCGGGTAAAGCGACTAGGGGACGTTGCCGCGAGGATAAATATAAAGAATCGTAGTAAAAGCGAAACGTATGTAGAGATATTAATAGATATTATTTACCTGTTTGTCATTGAAATACAAAAGTGCAACCAAAACTAAAATTACATGAGATATTCTTATTACGTTTATTTATTTTCCATTAAATAAAAAATTTTTAAAGTACCCACAGAAACCTTAAGCTTCAGCCATGTCTCTCAAACGACGGATGGTAGATCTGACGGTAGCGGCAGCAGCGGTGGAAACAGTGTAAGCACCACCAGCAACGGTCTTTCTACATGACTTACAGTTCCAGATACCAGCAGCACCTCTTTGAACAGTTCTCTTACCACAGAAAGAACAATCGTATTTAGCATGTTGTTGAACTTCCAACTTCTTGGTTTGTCTTCTTAAAGAAGAACCGTATCTGACACCGAATTTACCAGTAATTCCAACCTTCTTAGTTCTTTTGGTCCTATAAATGAATGTTAGTATTAGCTCTTTCAAGAATTATTGTTCAGAAGGAAATGAAAATAAGTTATAATTTGTAAATCTAAAGTCGAGATGAACTGTTTTCTAAACTGTGGTTTTATTTGATTCTAGTCGATTTATTAGACTGAGCATCGCTCGTTTCTGTCGATATTTGTTAAACCTGTTGAAATGGTATCAGAATGTGGTAGTGGTAAATGTAAAACTAGCTGTGAAATTCAGATGATTTTTAATGATAGTTCTATCCTCCTTGTGCTGTATTTCACACTGCGATTACTCCTTTAGTTGGACATTTATCTACGACTGCTCTTCGGCTTCATCCTTTCGTTACTCCTCGTCTCTAAGTTGGTATTCACTCTTTTCAATTTATATAATCTGCTCCCATTAATCATTCCATTATCTCATGTATCATTTCCTTGTTATTTCATCTTATTAAACATACATTTTGTATTATATGATGCTATGTAACAATCTAAGAAAGAAGTATACTATAGAAAATTTTTGAAAAACTTTTTTTTACTAAGTGAAAATTGAACCCAGCAAAAGCAAAAATGAAAACCTATGTTGTATGCAGGCACTTTTTTCCCTTAACCAAGACCCCAATAGTAATTTATTTATTGTGCGAATATTGCCTAAAAAAATCATTCTATAAATTTGTCTTTAGAAAAAAATAAAAAAAAGAATTTAAATTGCGCCACGTGATATTTTAATCACGTGTAATAATTTATATTAGGGTTATAACCCTGTGCTTACTTTTTCGGTTGCTAAACTATTAACATAATAATTAGCCGCCAATATATCGAAATCTAATTATATTTAAACAATAATTATTATGAGTGAATTACAAGCATTTTCAGTGGAAGAGTATAATACTGAAGTAAATGAAACAGAAGATATCTCTTTCCTTTCAATGTGGCCATCAATGAGTAAGTCAATACCAATTGAATCTACCTGTTCTATATTTTTGCAACCAAGACTAACTTTTATAATAGCTTCCAATGTAGTTGTTACTCCAAGTTTTAATGAAGAAATCTCGATTTTTGAAATATCAGAATGTGGTTTTGAAAATTACACTCCTCGTTCGATGTTAACTATCAGTCGTCAGGAAAATGAACAAGATATGAAACAACAACAACTTCGAAACGTAGAAGGAGATGAAGAAAATACTATTTATGATAATCAGTTCTTGGTTGTTTCTTGTTTGGAACTTAATAATGATAGTTCACCACCTTTACAATATCCCCAAAAAAGACCAATTTCAGGTAACAATATTGAATTTGAAACTAATAAACGTAAGAGATCTGAATTTTTGATTCCATTAATTAATAATGATATTTCTTCAGGAATTTCACCCAAGGAAAACATTAAAAATCAATTTACAAATGAATATTTAGACATCTCAGCTCATGAATCTTCATTTACAATTAAGGAATTTGCAGAATACATAAATTATAGACTAATGCAATAAATGAAACATAACACCCTATTTTATAAGCACGATATACACTCTTCTTTTAACTATAGATATATATAAATATATACAACAATAATATATGCAAAACCTTTTTTTTTTCATAGACCTATTGAGACGGATTTCGAGGGAAAAGATCAACTTGTTCCATATCGATATCCTCATCTTCAATTATTGTTCCAGGTCGGTCAGTACTAGGAAACACGGGGATTTGATCTATTTGTGGTGCATTTTGAGGATTTACTTGTTGTTGCCTTTGTCTACCTGTAGCAGGCCCGGTTTGATTCTGTTGTTGTTGTTGTTGTTGTTGTAATCTCTGTTGTTGATGATTCCTAATTAATAATTGGAAATGCTCCCTTATTTCTTCAGGTCCCATATTTCCCTCAGATATACCTCTAAATATATCTCGATTAAGTTCCGCTACCCCTGGATCTTGTAATACAAGTCTCTCTAATCCACCACCACCTGTAGCACCTTCTCGTTGTAATTCACCACCCCTATTAATCTCTTCGTCATCCTCGTCATCTTCATCCAAATCCATATCTCCTGGCCGAAGTCCTCCAGCTCGACCTGGTGGGGCATTTCCTCCAAAAAATCTTCTTCTTCGTTCATGAAATAATGCTTGAATGTCACCTTGATCAATTTGATATGTACGTTCTTCCATAACTTGATTTAAATAATTACGTAATTGATTTACTCCATGACCACTAAATACACAAAATAATGATTTTTGATGTTCATTAAAATCAGGAGGAGGATCACGACAATACTGAGTAATTTCTCGTCTTAAAAATGATGAAATACCAGTCAATGATAAATGAGTTAATTTAGGACAACTCTTTAATAATAAATAAATTGGACCAATGGTTAAATTAGTACAATATGATAAATGAACTCGTTCTAAACAATCTTGTTCACCTCTTCTTCTAACCAATTCTAAAATTCCTGAATCAGTAATCATTGAACATTTAACTAATCCAATTCTTCTTAATTTTGGTAAATTTGCCAATTCAACCAATGTCCAATCAGTTAATTGAGAACAACATGCTAAATCAATATATTGTATCCGATGACAATATCGAACTAAAGAAGAAACTCCATAATCAGTGATTAATCCACAATGACCTAAATGAATATAATGTAAACTTCGACCTAATTGACTCAATGCTCGAAGTGATGCATCGGTGATTTGCATACATTTTGATAAAACAACATTACGTAATTTTGGAGCAATTAAAACTAATTTTTCCACTAATTTATCCGTTATTGCATTACAACCAGTTATATCAATTATTCTTAATTTTTCTAAAATAAAACCCTCAGGGATTAATTCAAATAATTTATCAGTTATTCCCGGTGCATTACTTATTCTAAATTCTCGTAATTGAGACAACTCTAGAAAGATTCGTTTTAAATTTAAATCAGTAACTTGTTCACATCCATGTAAATCAATTTCAACTAGAGATTTACAATTTTGATACATAATTAAAATACATTCATCGGTAATATTATTGCTTGAATTAAATTTAACTCGTTTTAACATAGGACATGATTTTAACAATTTGATTGTGGCTGCTTCTGAAACATTACTACATCCAGGAGCATATAATCCTTGTAATCTAGGACAATTTTCAGCAAGGGCATTTATTATATCATCATGAATATCAGTAACTCCAGTTAAATCAATTGATTGTAATCGTTCACAATTTTTTAATACTTCAGTTATGGGGAATCTTGATAATTTAGCACAATTAACTAAAGTTAATCGTTCTAATTTTGGACATCCAACAAATAATCTTAATAATTTATCATCAACTAATTTAGTCATAAATGAAAGATTTAACCGTTTAACAAATAATCTATAATCCCAATGAGTCTTCTCTCGAGGCAATTCCATAACTTCTTTAATTCGTTTAAAAGATCCATCATTTTGCATATTTGGTCGAAACCATAAAATCTCAATAATTAAATCCGCAATTTCTTTACAAACAGTTAATAATGCATATAAATCTTTTCGATCCAAATGATGGAAAATTGTTAATAAAATTTCCGTAGGTAATCTTAACAAGGAATTGGTATCTACTTGAAAACTATCATCAAATTCATGGTTGAGTTTAGATTTACTTGATAATCTCTTCTTAACAATCAATGTCTTTCTCAATTCCTCGTAATCATTATACTCATTATCCATTAAAAAGTTGTTGATATCATCATGATGATAATGTTGTGAATTGCCATTATTATTCTTTGTCGGTGATATGGAATTTCCAGAATCAGGTTCTTTAACAGATCCAGCACTATTTGAGTATTCTTCTAGACTAGTTGGAGAACTCATTTTTATATATGACAATTACCACGTGATGGAGAACAAAAATAACGTAAAACAACCAAAAAAAATTAACTAATCAATACTAAGGATTGGACCTTTTTTATACGCTGGTGATAAGTTTATAGTCGTTTTGTAAACTTAAACCAAAAAAATAAAAACCCACAAAAAATTAACCACGCTTTAAAATTAAGATATATGAGAGCTTAGGGATAGTACAACCACAAGATATGTGCTGGTCACACAAATGCAAAGATCCAATTTTTGTTGTGGATTTGTAAATTGGTTAAAGGGGTTTGATTTGGTAATACACTTCCGATAAGACAACCCCGTATAGATGATTGTGTGTGTAGTGTGTATATTGGGGGAAGTTCCAGCGCGTTTGATGTAATTGGATTGAGTTTGGGTTTGATTTCTCGATCAGCTGCTGGGTAAATTAAGTTGGTTAGCCGGTTAGGTAATAAGATTAAAACGGATGATTAGTGAATTTGTATTTTTGAACGATTGCTGATTTGAGTAGGTAATTTAAAAGCTGGGCAAACTTAAAAAAAAGTAAGGAAACTTGAATTGGGGTCGTGTGCGACTGCACAAATTTACTATAATGTATTTGTTTTTACACTTCCTATTTAGGATAGAGTATGACATGAGTTATTGTGCAATTGTATGTTAACACAATGACATATATGAGAAGAATAAGGTGTAATTGTTAGCCAACAGGTGAATACTCTGTGACTGATTGTGACCATCTAGAAAGAGGGACAATAATCTAAGGCAGCGGGGCTAATTGTGTGCGCGCCGGAAACGTAAGGCTGTATATAATTTCCATTATCCGTAGCTTGACCCACACAAGAATCCGAAAATTATTATAGACTGTTGTAATTTTTAATGTTGACCTCGAGCAACGATTTAGTATATATATTGAGAGTCTAATAAGCCAGATTTATATTTTCATCAAAGCATAAAAGGAAATGGAATTTCTATAAGATTTGAGCGAAAATCTTCATTATATAGTTGCAAAAAAAACACATAGTTACAGAATCTATAGCACTACTCAAACATTTCTTCAACAATTTCTTGTTTATGTTGATTCGCATTTGAAACAACATCTTCCTGACCTAACCGGTTACCTCCATTCTTGTTTGAATTTATTTTACTGGCTCTGCCCTTAACGAAGAGTTCTTGCTTGTCTTACAAGATCTCTCACCACTAGAAAAAAAAATATTGACATCAATTACAGATTTTACAACCCCCAAATAGTACTCATTTCTTAAAGTCTGTACTGCCCCACATGAGTGAGAAATTACTCAATTATCTCAAACATGTCCAAGTTTACATTGAAACTCGAAATTGCCATAAACTTCTAGGATGTTTAACTATCAATCCAGGTAAGGCCGAAGGAGAATTAAGAGCATCATTTCCTGAACCCAATGATTTTGATTTATATTCCATACCTGAAAAGTTCCAACCGGTGGTGATAAATCATTTAAAAGTAATCAAGGCTATACATAGAGATAATTCCTTAGCTGCTGCATTTGAATATTCCAATGAAATGGTTCTTTCTTTAACTCGAGCCAGTGAATCGTCGGAGTTTCTTTGGATTCAACCGGTATTGTTGGATTGTTTTCGGGAATTGGTTCTTGTTTATACCGTCAAGGAAAAGCAAGACCCTGATGATTTAGAAAATTTCCTGGAAATGGAAGGGATGGACGATGGTGGTGGTGAATTTGGCTCAGGTAAGTCTATCAGTTGTTTAGAAAAGTTGGCAATTACTTTTAATAAAGGGTTCAAATTAAGTTTAAATGATAAAAATCCAGATTTGGCCAAAAGTAGAAGAAATGATATTTACTTCTATTTGGCTAATTTAATTAAGATTTATTTTAAATTAAAAAAATATGAATTGGCAAAATCAGTCCAAAAGGCAGTTACAGGAACTAGAAATCCTTTACCGAAAATGAAAGATTGTAAGAATCATAAGAAATATTGTGTGGTTTATTTATATTATTCTGCATTTATGGCATTGGATGATGGAGATTATCGATCAAGTGAAGCTGATTTAGATCTTGCATTGTCTTTAATTCAAGATTATCAAGATTATGCCAAAAGTAAACAATTTCAACAAATAATGATGCTTTTATTACCATTAAAATTATATAATCAAGGTAAATTACCTAGCAAGAGATTTTGGTTACAAAATCCTTCACTTCGAGTAATGTATCGAGATAATATTTTCCGAGCAGTTTTACAAGGAGATATTAGTAAATTTGATCATGCGATAAAGAATTTCCGGATTGTTTTACTCAAGAATAGATTATACGTGTTGATTGAGTCATTGAGACAATATTGTCAATTAAGTCTTGTTCGGAAAACCGTGGGTATGATTAAAGAAATTAAAAATGATCATATTATATCATTAAGTGCATTTCAATTAGCATTTGAATATTCACAATATCATGAACAAGATTTTAGTATCAATTTTGATTTTGCAAAAGATCACAGTTATAACACCACAATTGCTGAAGTAGAGTGCATATTGGCCAATTTAATTGCCAGTGGTAAAGTTAAAGGTTATATAAGCCATGCACAAAGATGTATTGTTTTATCAAAAAGTAACCCTTTCCCTAAAATATCAAATTGAAACAATTGCTAAAGAACCAGGCTGTGTTGTAGTACAAAAGAAATGTAAACAACTCTACGTGTGTATAAATATAGATTACAAATAAATAGCTATAGTTTTTTTCTGGTCAATTGTTAAATTTAGAATAAGGGTGTTGTTAAAATCAACACCAGATACAAAGAGTAGACGTAAGCCATGATGTAATTGAAAATGTTTAAATGTGTAGGTCAAAGTTAGTACCACGCGGTAGTAATTCCCAAAAAAAGATTTCGTGGTGCATAAATTAATAGCCGGTGAAATAAAACTTTAAAAATAATAACAATGCACAAAAAAACTAGACAAACTCTAACTGTGCCCCTGATAGACCGGGGTAAGCCTGAATCGGTTGTAAAACTAACACATGATTTAAACACCGAAAGGGGAATTAAACCCCAAGCTTTGGAAGGTTAAATTAGGACTTTTCTACGATATCTTCATTCCTATGTTTAGATCTAATGTTCGCATTTCCCCAGTTCAATTGGTACTACAACCGTGTTCCTCTCGCACCAAGCGGAAATATGGTCCAGATGAAAAATAAGTCATCGGATATTTAAGTCAAGTTTTACCCGCGTGAAAAATCATTAAAAAAAAAGGGGAAATCACGTGGTTCACCATAAAATGTTTCGGCGATTTCTTGTGTTTCTTTTTTTCTTTTTCTGTTTGTGTTTCTCCAGGGCTAAATCCATGCACCCAGAAGACTAAATGTTGGGCCAAGATCGAGCGACCCACTGTTTTTTTTTTGGTCATACATATAACTCTACTATTAAGATCTATCCTTTGTCATTAAATAAGTTCGAGTTATCGATCTAAATCATTCCTGTTTGTCTTTTTTTCACACCACCACCACCCACATTAATAATACCAACCCGAAACAAAGAACAACGTGTGGAGGGTCTAGACTCAATTCTATAATTTCGATCTCACTACCCATCCACCCCTATTTTTTTCTCCCATACATTTTTGTTTGTTGGCCCAAACTATAATATATTAATAATAATAACAGCACCTAGATAACTTATTACTACACATGGACCACTTCAGCAATTCGCCTTCGTCGACATTGCCATTGTCCTCAAAGCATTCATCATTGGGTCCTATAGTTGGAAGTTCGATACTTACTACTTCGACTCCCAATTCTACCACCACGACAAATAGTTCAGCAGCATCAATCACAGGTCAACCCACGTCGTCCGCCACCACTACTAATAATTTCAGAACTAGAAGCAGAGCAGGTACTTTACCTTCATCGTTCTTGAGTGCACCCTCAATTTCCAACAAGTCATTATCCAATTCCCCTTTGAATATAACTCAAGATACTACTAATACTACCACCACCAATTCATTGTCAATACCAGTAGAGAATATGTCATTGGGAGGGTTACTATCAACATCGCCAAATCATCCTCCGTCTACATCTTCAACCCTTGGTACAAGCAGCAGAGTAAGGTCTGGTTCTTTATTTTCAAACCATTCAATTTGGAACGATGATAGCTTTTCTCATCCCCTTGAAAAGAATGGTAGTAACAGCAGTAGTAATGGAAATCAATTTTTAAGTCCTTTATTGTCTACAAGTAATGGCACTACAAACATTCCTAATGCTGGTGATATCTCAACTAGAAATAGATCATATACTACTACAGGTGCCATTCCAAATATGTCATTTAATACATTTGGTGATTCATTTAATTTACCAACTATTCAACAACAACCTCAACCTCTTCCACAAGGTCAACAGCAGCCACAGCAGACACAACAAAGAGCTTCCAATTCGCCCTTTATAAGCGTGAATAACAAATCAAACGATATGAATTCTTTATTAGACAGTTTAATGTTGAATATGAATCAATCAAATCTTCCAAGACATAGATCACAGACTTATTCAGGAAGTACGCCAACATTTCCAGAGTCAAATTTGTATCAATTGCCTCCTCAGGCACAACAACAACCGCTCCAACCGCAACAGCATCAACAACCAAATCAGAATTACAATTCACAAGGTTCAATGTTACACACACAACAATTCCCCTCGGTTATTTCGGAAAATTCTGACCAACAGCATCAACAACCGGTCTTGGTTGATGATATTGATTTTGCGCATTTGATAATTACTACCAATTTTGAAAATTCCAATTTGGCACCTACAAAATATCTTTTATTTGATAATTTACCATTATTTATTGATTCATTTAAGTTGTATAACATTTTAAATAATTCTTTGGGAACTCAAAAGTCATTTGGAAGTATTCGTAGTATTAGAGTAAGTACTACTACAACATCTAAAATTTCCCTCGTGGAATGTACCAATGTGGATATTGCCATGTCTATCAAGGCCAGTTTCAATCATTTAGAAATTGTTCCTGGAGTGATATTATATGTGGCATTTGCTAAACTTGATTCAGAACAATCTCAACCTAAGCCTCAACCTCAACAGCAAGTGAAACCAACAGCTGCTCCAATTGTCGCACCCGTTAGTTCCGCCATTCCAGCACCAACAGCGGCCCGTAGTATATCACCTAGTACTAGTCCTGGTAGTAGGACTGAAAAGGCTCCTCCTACAGATATTGTTGGTATTCAAAAGAATATGCTTGATGCAATTGAGAAATTAGGTCCTCATGTTGACATTAACAAGGTTAAATCGTTAATTAACAAGTGCATTGCTTATCCTAGTGATAATTATCAAGATAATTTCGGTCCTTTACCTGATCCAATACCTATTAGACAATTTGATTCGCCAAAATTGCGAGAATTAAGAAAAATATTGGAGAATACTGAGGCTGGAGGTAGTGGTGCTAATAGTCCCATGGAAGGTACGGACAGTAATACTATGGTTATGAATCAATTGGAATTAGAAGAGTTGTGTCTTGCTATGTTGGATGAGTTACCTGAATTATGTTATGATTATTTGGGAAACACCATTGTTCAAAAATTATTTACATTGGTTGAATCGCCTTTAATTAAACTTATGATGGTTAAAGAAATCACTCCATACTTAACTCAATTAAGTATTCATAAAAATGGAACTTGGGCAATTCAAAAAATAATTAGTTTATGTCATCAAGATAAACAACAAATGTATCTTATTGGCGCTAGTTTAAAACCATATGCTATCAAGTTATTTAATGATCAATTTGGTAATTATGTAATTCAAGGATGTATTAAATTTGGTTCTCCATTTAATGATTTTGTATTTGAAGCAATGTTGGATAGTTTTATTGAAATTAGTTTTGGTAGATTTGGTGCTAGATGTATTCGAACCATATTAGAAAGTGCCAATGAATCAACCAATGTTACTAGTGAACAAGTTTTATTGGTTGCCGGGTTAATTGTTGAATATGCCAATGAATTGGTGGTTAATGCAAATGGTAGTTTATTAATCACGTGGTTTTTGGATACTTTTAATGATACAGATTATAAGATTCAATTACTTTCTGGGAAATTTATCCCTCATTTACGTTCATTATGTGTACATAAATTAGCCAATTTAACAATATTGAAAATTTTAAATAATAGAGTTGAAAATCAAGTGCGGGAAGTGATTCTTGATACAATTTTTGAAGAATCAAATTTGGAATATATTTTACTGGAAAATAGTACTCCTGCCGCTAATGGAGAATATTCCGCCGGTCCAATGTTTATTTATAAGATCATAAGTAACCCAATCCTTGCTGAACATTCAAGTAATCATATTCCGACAATTCGAAGAATTTTACTTGATTTACCAATTGTAAATGTTCAAAATTATAAAAAATTAATGGATGAAGTTGGAGTATCAAAGACAAATCGCGCCAATCCTAATGGGAAACCAAAGAGAAGAACTCCTCGAGTACCTGGAAAGCCATATGAACAAATGTACCCATCCTTATTACAACAGGGAGTGCATAATCAAGGATATCCTCCACAACAGCATCAACAACAACACCAAGCACATCATCCGCCACCACCTCCACCGCCACAACAACAGCAACAACAGTACTACGTTCCATACCAACAATTCTATCCGCAACAATATGTAAATGTTCCGCCATATTTAAAACAACAGCAAGTATATAATCCACAAGAAGCAGCACAAGCTCAGGCCCAAGCGCAAGCCCAGGCTCAGGCTCAAGCTCAAGCACAAGCACATGCGGCTCAACAAGCTCAAGATATGATGGTTATGCAACAATTGGAACAGTTGTCATTGAGTTCAGCAGCATTGGGATATAATTCCAACCCAGGCACTCCTACAATCCTGAGAAATCAATATAATTAGAACCCCCAGGAATTCATGCAAAAATGTTAAGATGTTTTTTAAAGTTTAGTTTGTATTTTGTATTTATGATTTTATTTAAATAATGTGTAATAGATAATCTTTATATTTTAGATCATTGTATGACTCTGTCTTTCTATATACACAACAATTAAGGGAATTGAACGGTTGAGAAGTTCAATAATAGCACCAAGCACAGTGTCACTCACTTAAAGTAACAATTAAATAACTTAAATATAACTATAGTCAGATCCAATTTTAATCACGTGACTGGAAAATTTTTCGTTTTTACACTTCAATCCTTTAAAAACATCACCAAAAATTAGTAATGTCTGGCTGTTAGATATTAGTAACAAGCAATCATGTCGTTTATTAATATATGTCGTGACAACACGGATCCTTTCTACCGTTATAAGATGCCTCCTCTTGAGGCCAAGACTGAAGGTAGAGGTAATGGGATCAAAACTGCCATTCTTAATCTTGGAGAAGTTGCCCGAGCATTAAATAGACCACCAAGTTATATTCTTAAATTTTTTGGGTATGAATTAGGTGCTCAAACCAATAAGATCACTGCTGGTGACAGTAGATTCTTAGTCAATGGTGCTCATGACGTTAACGAATTGCAAGATACCCTTGATGGATTCATTAATAAGTTTGTTCTTTGTGGATCTTGTAAAAACCCTGAAACGGAAATTGTACTCAAGGGGAAAGATACTTTAGAACGTGATTGTAAAGCATGTGGTAAGATCACCAAGATTGATCCTAAACATAAATTATATTCATTTATTGTTAAGAATCCTCCTGAAAAGAAGGGTAAGAAATCTGCTACCGCAACCGCAAATGTTGTTGGTGGTGGTAAATCTATTTCAGATATCGTTGCCGGACAAACAAGTCAATCTCAAGAAGATGTTAGTGGAACTCATGATGATGACGATGATTTATTAGCTAAAAAGATCAATGCTGAAGCCGCACAATTACAAGATGTTGAAGTTAAAGATGATGATTGGGCCGTAGATATGTCTCAAGAAGCTATTGCTGCCAGAGCCAGAGAATTGGAAGGATTATCTTTAGTCGACAATAAGTTCAACGAGTTTGGTGAATGGTTATTACAAGAAGCTCCAAATTCCAAAGATGATTTACCTTCAGATGTTGAAATTTATAAAAAAATCGTGGAATTGGATATTGGAAGTAGTCCAGAAACCGTTCAAGTTCTTGCTCAAGTATTATTCGACGAAGATATACTAGAACAAATAGAACCTCATTTAGGTATGTTGACCAAATTGATTGGTGGAGAACAAGATTTCGAAAAGGCATTCTTGGGTGGATTAGAAAGATTTATTGGTTTAGAAAAACCACTTTTAATTCCTCAAGTTCCAAAGATTTTACATGCATTTTATGATAGAGATATCTTGAGTGAAGAAGTTTTAATTGCTTGGGGTAGTAAGGTTTCCAAAAAATATGTTCCAAAGGATATTTCTAAAAAGGTTAGAAAAGCAGCTAAACCATTTGTTAAATGGTTACAAGAAGCTGAAGAAGAAAGTGATGAAGAGTAGTTACATTATTTGTTTATATATAGTTTTTGTATTTGTATAAATATACTACACGATTTGTTACACGTTATTTTTAACTCTACAGGTTTCACCTCTGATTTGGAGGAGGGGTTGACATATTAAATTGAGGAAAGTTGGGTAGATTGGGCACATTAGGCATATTTGGTATAGGGGGAATACCTCCGGGTGGCATCTGCATTCCTCCGGGTGGCATCTGCATTCCTCCTGGTGGCATTTGCATTCCTGGTGGTATCTGCATCCCTGGCGGCATTTGCATTCCTCCTGGTGGCATTTGCATCCCTGGAGGCATTTGCATTCCCGGTGGCATCATTCCCATTGGTGGCATACCAGGTGGAGGTAACATACCCATTGGTGGCATTCCGGGAGGAACTCCTGCACCTGGTGGAGCACCACCGGAACCCTTCATAATATCAGCCATTATCTTCAGTGGATTGAATTCTCCCCTTGTGTTATCTTGTTTATGACAATATGCAGCCCATGTAATTTCATCAAACCCAAAATTAAAATAATCGGAAATATCAACCCCAGGAGCACGCCATGGTTTTTCCTTTAATGTTTCCGTGTCTATTGACGTGATTGGTTTTCCTTCGTATTCACCAACTGCATTAATATCAAGCTTTGACTCTGGTTGATCCTTAGAAACTATCAATGTTGTTGTGCCTGAATCCCTCTCTGCATCAGTATCAGTAATTTCCGATATTATGTCATTACCAGCAACAAGGTTCAGTACCTTGGGTGCAGTTTCCCCAATTATAATATCTATATCATCTTCCGAATCCTCGTCTTCTTCCTCTTCATCATCATCTTCCCCTTCTTCTTCTTGTTCTTCCTCCTCATTTTCGTTCTGTTTTGGTTCAGTCAGAGGCAGTTTGTAGTCAATTTTTTCTTGTTCCAATTCAGTGCTATCTGCAGCTAGTTTCTGCTTTTTCGATATATGCCCATCGGTCTCTTCATCAGAGCCATAGAGAAAGGCATCATCGTCGTCGTCCGAATTAGCCATTGATAGGATAGTTTTATTTGATAGATGTTTGCCTTTTACTAAGTTTCAGTCAAGCAATTTTGCGCAGGTTTAAAAAAAAGGTCGTGCCTTTACAACGCTAGATTTATTTTCCCATACATTAGCCAGAAACTTAAATCAATTAGTACAAGCGTTTTGAAGAAGAGTTGAAAGTATTCTTAAATACTCGGAGATTCAATGTTAAGCATATCTCAAGAATATTTCCAATATAATTACTGTTGTGAAGAGGAGGTGATCGCATGTTTTTTGTCAGGGCATAAAGGGCTTTTAGAAGTGGTCTGTGAGAGATATAGATAAAGAAATTTCCCTTTCTAATTATAACAGTGTATATGTCTTTGGACTTTTAGCTTACCGCAAACAATTGCAATTGTTAGAAATTGCTCTTTGTTCGTATATCAAACTAAAGACGATGATAGTAGCAACTAACTCTTTAGTTATTTATTCGGTTTTATCCCCTGCTAACTCCCTCTCTACACTATATAAAGCCAGTTTCCAAACACGTTTGAATATCTCTTTAAATTCTCTTCTATACTTTAGTCCCATGACATTACTCCCAGGCAGCAGTAACATGACACGTCAGACACATTTTCTAAATTGACATTTGAATACGGGCTCAGTATTCAGCTTTTCCAAACAGAGCTGCAAAATTTAAACCAGTAACTTTTTATTATTATTATTAATATACAAAATACAAAAGTAAAACACAAATTAAACCGTTTAAACAAGCATGGAAGTCGCCTCGATCTTTTTGGGGTCATTAGGACCCGTAGCTTGCATCATCACACCAACCCATGGTTGACGACGGAATCGGTTTCTATAAACAATCTGTTCTAAAATTCGCACCCAATCTCTCTTTTGTTCCTTATTAGGAGCACCAAAATCAATAATTTCTCCATCAGCAAACCTTAACTTAAACGCATGTTCAAGTAATAAAACATCACTAAAGTTTCGATAATTCGAAGATGATGAATTAGGGTTCATATTTTCTTTATCCACATATATAACATCAACAACTTTTGACAAATTAATCTTGGCTCTAGTCTTGTGATTATATTCACTATGAGCAATCATTGACGCACCTTGCAACTTAAAGTATCTTCGTTTCCATACATTACAATCACCACCTTCTTGATGTAAATATCCTTCATAAGAAGTATCTAACTCACGACATAATTCATTAACGCTTTCATACGCAGTTCGAATACTCGTTGGTAAGATTTCATGAGGATTTGAACGAGGAACAAATAACATTTTCACTTCAAGTTGGCCAATCTTATAAGCTGGAGCACGAGTATTATCATCTTTAATTTCCCATTCGTTAAAACAATTGAGATCAAAGTTAAGAGCTTTACCAGTAATCTTACCTTCATACTGTTGCAAATCAATATAACACCTGGCAAACGATCCATCATGAGCAAACTTGTTTTTCCAACTATCTTGTGTTTCCTTAGGAACAAACTTGGTGGTAGTTATGATATGCTTCTGTCCTAAGAACCTACTTAAACGATTCTTGGGTTTGACAGTCTTCCTTTCAGTGACTTCAACCAATGTTTCCTTTGGCTTGTCATATGTTGCTTTCATAGTTAAGATAAACTCTAACGAATCACCTACAGTTAATTCAAACTCCTTACCAATTGGAACCTTACGTGAATCTAAATCATAATCAGGGGTTCTGATACAATGAACACCATTATCCAATGTTATCGAAAATTTTGCATTCGGATGAGCACCCAAATCAGGTAAATTGATATTCTTAATTCCAATAATCCTAAAGAACAATTTACCTCGTTCTAAGAATTCACCATCTGGTAATTCATCGTCTACAATCTGAGGAGAAGGTAATTCACGACTATTTGCCGTGTTAACTGAAATCATTCTTGGTTTATAAGGTGCTTGTTCAATACTTGCTGTTTCCTTTTCAATTTCCTTTGAAACCCGGTCCCTTATCTTATTATTAATAAGTTCTTGTTCAGCAAACATTGACTCAGATTTCCGATTATCTACTTCAATACCAGTTACCATCCCATCCTTTTTAACTAGTTTTATGGGAGATCCTCCTATTTTAATAGGATTCTTCTTTACCTTTGCCGAGGTCACTTCAGGAGTAACATCTCTCTTTTCTCGGAATGGGTTATGTGAACTATGTGGAGGGACAGGAGGAACTTGAGTTGAATCACTATCAAATTCGCTCGAGATTGGCGAAACCAAATTTTGTTTAGGAGTATGTTCCAATGATAATCTTGGGAAATCAATATTAGGGACAATGGTCAGTTCTGGATCAGGGGAAACATTGATTTGTTGTTCCTCATCTTTGAAAAGTTGATCATTAGACAATAAAGCAACTGGGGATTTCTTTAATTCATCAGCTAAATAAGGTAATACCCGTGTAGAATCTGCACTTTTACCATTCGACTCTTCAATTCCAGAGAGTTCATGGAACGAAGCTTGTTGCAGTGTGTCAGCATCAGCTTCATCAACAATAGAATTCTTCTTTAATCTACCTGGTCCTATTAATTTCACTCTGGCATAATCATCCTGGGTCATTATTTTTCTAGCATTTAATATCATCTTTACATCATCTTTATCCATACTTGGTAATGTCTTCATCCCATCTGCTCTAATCGTTGGTTTCTTGGGCCCAATATCATCAAATATATCATTGTATTGATTACGAGGGGCCAATTCTGAACCAGATCTTTTAATTTCAAATGTAGGGACCCTGAATCTTGATTTAGCCAGAAGTTGAGGGGTGGAATGGGTCAGGGGAGGGGCTTGTGGGAGGTAGGAATGTGGTGGATCCAGGTCCCTATTTCTCAATTTTAATGCAGTGGCGGCTAATATTTTTGCTGTTGTTGTTGTTCCATTATTAAATATAGGCTGAGGTGGTTCCATGACATGGGGATTGGTATCCATACTTGCAAGTACATCTCGTGTGCTTAAACTAGCTGAACTTTTTCTTCTGGACATAATTGCATTAGCTTGTACTCTTACATCTTCAAATCCTGAGTCTTCTGATAATTCTGGGAGGAAACCCGATACATGTAGATCTTCAAAATCAGGGTTTACAATTTTCCTTGACATTACATGAACTTCCTTAAACTTCTTTGTTTGTAATGCACTAGGAATTCTAACATTGTTACTACTAACTTGAGGGGTCGTCAATTTATATTGCTCTAAAGATTCTTGAATTTTCTTTGGTAACTCCAGACTATTATGCTTCTTTTGCTTTTCATGCTTATGCCAAATAGATATAAAACTAACATTTGCAGGTTCTCTTTCTTGATCATGTTCTGCAGATAATAAATCCTCATAACTCTTACTCATTGAATCCATATTCTTGGTTATTTCCTCAAATGAAGAATAGTTATTCTGCTCTACAACAGGTAAAGTTATTTCATCAGGAGGGGCAATGTTTGAGGAATTAGCTAAGACATTATCAGATGAAGTATCTGTGGCCAGATTCGCTTTTTCAGATGGTCCGTTTGTAGCATCAACCGCTTGGTCTTTTCTTGGTGGTGCCAATGTCTTTGGGATTATGTCTTGGGAATCATTTGATGATTTAGAGTCTTCTTGTTCATTCCTAGCCGATTGATTTGTTGTGTCATCTAATTGAGTAGCATCATTATCTTCTCTGTCACCGTCATTGCTATCGTCTAATTTCCAGTCACTATCCATATGGAATCTTATTGACATCTTTGTCGAGTTTTCCGAACCAATTGAGTCTTGAGTCTGTTCATGTTCTTCAGTGGATGGCTTTTGTTCAAGTAATTGATCCACTTCTTCTTGAGGAGTAAGGCCATTATTCATAGAAATATTATTACCGGGGGTCTCTGATTTGATTGGAACTTCCTTATTCTCTTCTTTTACAACTTCTTGACCCATAGCTGCTGAATTTACTTTATCTTCACCGGGTTCTAATTTAACAGACTCTTTCAATGGAATTTCTTCTTCATTTTCTAATTTGACTTGGCCCTCTGGTTGCTCTGTATCGTTTTCTGGGTTGGAATTCTTTTCACTATTCAAATGGTCTAAATCATAAGATTTAGATGTACTATTTAATAAATTCAAAATGGATTGTTCAGTATGGTTATACGATTTATCAAACGAATCATTCAAATCATCTTCAGGTATTCCAAATGAAGGAGATCTAATAATCAATTCCTTGGTATTATCAGGGATTAGCGACTCAACAATATCATCAGATAATCCCTTTATTCCATCATTCAATTGAATACCACTATTACGTTTACCCTGTTCATTTCTAAGCTCCAATTTTCTATTATCGTCTCTTAATGAAGTTAATGAAGATTGAGAAGATCCTGAATGTAATTGCATATCTGGAGCTTTGGCCAAAGTGTCCATTGGATTTTCCAAAACATTTTGCGGAGCTTGTATTGAAGATGATAAACCTTGGATATTTGAATTGGTCTTGAAACGAGCAGCTTGATCTAAATCATCTAAATGGCTATCCATTTCTTGAAAAGGCAGGCCAGTGTTTGATTCGGCAGAAAGATACAAGTCTAATTTTTCATTTAATGATAAATTGCTAAAATTCCCATGTTTTAATTTCAAATCTGTCAATTCTAATTGTTGAGGATCTTGTTCGTTATCGTCATTTAAATTTGCATTATTATTAACAAGTTCATTAAAAGTGGATGAAGTATGTGGTGGAGGAGGTGGAGCTGGTGCAGACATTGTATCACTCTCTTCAGAGACACTTGAATGATGTAATTCGTTCCATTCAGTTTGTACGGGTTGAGGTTCTTGTTCATTCAGGGTATCATTTTCTGTACGGGTTGTCTCAGGACTTTCTTCAATATACTGGTGAACTTCAGGAGTGGCACTGGCAAAAGCGACTGCCTTCTTTGGTGACTGAATATTGTTCTTTTTCATAATTGATTTATTTGAACCAGTTTGTTGGTAATCTTGTTGTTCGTGTTTCTTGTTTTCATCTAACAAATTTGTCGTTGAAGTCATGGGGGTCTGGAAAGAAAATTCATCCAATTCAGGTTTACCAATAGTCCTTTGTACATCAGTAGAATCATCCAAACTGAAATTACGATCAAAAGAAGTTTCAGGTATTTTATTGTTTGTTACTTGGTCATCTGCATCATCGCTGGCACATGTATCCGAACCCGAGGTTGAGCTGGGTTCTTTGGGTTCTATGTTTGGTTTGCTAATAGATCTTGGGAAATTGAGTGGTTTCGTAGGAGAATTAAATATAGAAGACGCGTCATGGTGATCTGCTATTTGTTCAGGACTTAAATTCATCTCTTTTAGTAACAAGTCTACGGAATCTGCATAGATTGAAGTTAGTATTGGCTCATTAATTAGATAAAATCACGCACAAAATAATACATACGGTTCTCGTTCTTAAATAAGTCATGATTGCTTGGAGATGGAGAGACATTATCCACCAAACTTTGCTTTTCCTCTGGTAGTCCCAATGTAGTGGCCATCACTTCTTGCTCGTATAATTGTAATTGTAATTACTTATGTCTGTCTGACGTTCACGTATGCACGTCTATGTCTTGTAATGTTCTCTAGATTGTACTCCAAACTTTCGAGTGTGTTACCGTTGATATGTAGCTGGTGCAAAAAAAATAGCTTCAATATTGAAACACCTTTATCAATTGCAAATAGTCTAAATCTAAATCAATTGAAACAAAAAGTATATATCTGTCTAAAGGTTTAAAACTAAAAGCTAGTTGCTGTTTCTATATGGGGGTAAGATATTTTCAAAAAAACAACCAGCGAAAATATTGTGACCTTCAGTTTGTTTTGATTTGGCGTTTGTTTACACTTTCGCCCCAAACGTAAAAAAAAAAAATCTCTGCTTTTTGCTGCAAATGAGATTTTCCTAAATTAGGGAAATAGAAAACTTGATCTCTACGGCGAATACAGCTGTATCAAGCTCTATACATTGATTTGCAGTTCATTTTATATTTTGTTAATCACTCCATTGTTTGTATATAGATCTAAAAAGATCCTAGTAAAGAAAAAGACGCGTCTCAGAAATTTCACCAATCAGAAACCAGGGCTACATAACCCAAAAAAAGATGAGGTTCTCTAAGAAACAGTCCCTCCTTCCATCATTTTCTTGTGCAGAGAGAGACAATTTTAACATGAGAATTCGTTAATTCCTTCCTATTTTCAGAGTTCGCGGATGTAGGTGGGTTGGTTGTTTTGCTTTACGCCGTAAAATGCCTATAACGGATAAAATATTTAAAACCTATACAATTTTTGTCTTGGCTTGACAGAGCATATTGTGGTTTTATTTGATACGCCGAAACTTTAATTTTCCACGTGTAACTGGAAAGTGTGTAGATACAAGTGAGGAGAATATGTCAATAGTTAAAAAAGAGTTTGGTTTCCCCTTCGGTTATAGGAGCCAATTAACTTCCTCTAATTATGCAGTTCGCTTAATCTGTAACATTTGCGTTTATTCAAAGTGGGCCGAGTGAAACCCACGCTTATATAATACAAATGAGCTAGCTACTTTTCATTGAATTGCCATTGACTACCGAAAATATCAATATTTACATTTGTGATCTTATTTGATTGGGGTTCTAAAATCAGAAATTATAGGGTTATATATTTTTTTTTTGTTTTCGTTTCTATTTTACCCAGAATTTTTTTGATACAAATGTATCGTTAAGTAACTTTAAAAAATGCCAAGGATTGTAATCATACGACAAATGAGTACATTCTATAAATATATACTTCACGAATTACCTTAAACTGTTGATTTTCTATATTTTTTTTTCTTTTTTGCTTTGATTTGCAACTTTTCAATACAAATAGTGTAGGGAATATCTAGAGAATATGCAGTTAAAATCTCTCTTATTGCTGGCCGTTGCAATAGCTAGTGTTTTTGCAGCAGACGATGATGACAAAACCACAACAAAAACAACTTCAAAAGCAACTTCAACAGCAACAACATCAACATCAAGAAAGGATCCATGCTCCTTCAGTACTGCAATCACCGAACCTACAGGAATTGCCGAACTTAATGCTTGTGCTACCTTAAAGGGAGAAATAACCATCAGTGGTAATGCCATTGGTCCAATTGATTTGCCCAGTGTACGTGAATTAGCTGGTCTGTTGACTATTGTTAATTCCCCTTCAATCGTTTCCGTATCACTTAATCTGTTACAAAATATTACCGGATCATTACAAATTAAGAATGCAACCCAATTACACTCTATTGATGTCATTTCCCTAGAAAGAGTTAAGGAATTACAATTCATTTCTTTACCTTCTTTGTCGAACTTCAACTTTAATCCCTCGATTAAAGAAGTTGAAAAGATTGTATTATCTGACACTGCTCTTTTCGATTTAAGTGGATTAACTCAATTTAAAGAAATCAATTATATGAATCTTAACAACAATAAAAATATCACCACCATTGACTTTCCAAATTTGAAAACAGTTACCGATACTTTAATTCTTTCATTCAATCATGATGATGCTCAAGTTTCAATGAATAAATTAATTTGGGCTGCAAATTTAACCATTCAAGATGTTAAGAAATTCTCGGCTACCAATTTAACTGCCGTTAATGGAACATTAGGATTTAGTTACAATACATATGAAGAATTAAAGTTGGATAAGTTGGAAAATGTTGGACAATCATTACAAATTTTTGCCAATGATGATTTAGATAGACTTTCGTTAAAGAAATTGACTGAAATTGGTGGAGAATTGAAAATGTTCAATAATACTGAATTGGAAAATATGACCTATTCATTCCCTGAACTTAAACGGGTTAGAGGTGCTCTTTCAATTACTGGAGATTTTGAAGATTTGTCAATGCCAAGTTTAGAAAGAGTTCAAGGAGATTTTAAAATGACCTCGAAATCTGAAGATTTCAAGTGTGACAAATATGATGAATTGAAAGACAAGGGAAGAATCGAAGGTCACAATTACCAATGTGCTTCTGGAAAGAAAGAAAACCTTTCTGGAAAGGTGGATGATGATGAAGAAGATGATGACAATAACAACGAAAGTGGACCACGTACAAGCAGTCCTAACAAAGAAAGTAGTGGTAATACACAATACGTGCCAATTTTGATGTTATTGACATTCCTTTTTTGTTAGTTTAAGAGGGTTGTCTATCTGATTCAATTCTACAATACTTTATTTTGTTTTTTAATATATTTATCTTCAGTCATTTTGTTTGTGATCTGATAATCTCTCTGTAATTGATAAAGTCTCGAAATAATTGTTTATTCAGACTATATCAAACGTGCTCAATGTTTATGTTTGTTTAGAAATACTTAATATAGATCTTTACAAGACTAACCTCAACTCGTAAAGGGAATTATTTTTTTAATTTCTATAAAGTAAATCTGCAGGGTGGCTCAGATTTCAAGCTCGTGTAAATCCGCAGTCTTAGAGGGTCCGTTCCGCTGGATGATGATACTAGCAAACTGAAAAAGGTACAATTTTCCTTCGGCTAAATTTGATTAACTTTCCCCAAATCGAAGGTATTGAGATATCTTCTAAATTTAGAAACTTACTTATCACGCGTTAATTTGATTGGTTTGTTAAACTAAATTCCACTAAATTATGAATTCTGAAACAACTCAAATCACACACACATAAAAAATTATTATTTTATTTTTGGCGTTGTTATTGTTTTCCATAAGGGGTGCTAAAAATCAGTAGCCGGTAGGAAATCAAAAAGAAAAAACGAAAAATTGAAAGAGGCTGAAGCACATGTGTAATACTAACTTCAACAACTTGTCAGAGCAGTCACTGATGCTGCTGCTCATCAAGATTCAGGTACCTTGAGAATGACACCACACCACATACGATACGGGGACTCTTGCTGCCCCCGCAGATAAGAAGGATAAAAATATTCCACGGCATTTACGCATTTACGTAACACTGATTAATTGCCCAGACTAAAAAAAAATTCATGGCATGGGCCGACTTTACTTACTAAAGATATTTGACTGTAGTAGAATAAGCCGACACAGGAAATAACAAGTGAAACGGGTACTACAAAATCTTTGTGGTAATTTGTGTAAAATAATTTTGTTACGCTTTCCAGTTTCAAACTTGTACGTCACTTTGTGGTGTAAAAAAATCCCATACAGTTAAAAATAGAAACTGGTGCGTCCAAAATAGGGCAAATCGAAAAAAAAAATTGAATCAGGATTTAAACTACGTGCCAAAACGTAATCAATTTCTTTTTTTAACCATTAACTTCTGTTTTCACACATTTTTTTGTTTGCAACAGGTCAAAACAACAAACAGTCCCCCCAACCTCGAATATAAAATATCTGTGGAATTTCCCTTCTTGCAAGAAAAAAAAAGACATAACCTCTTATTTTTGGATCGGAACCCCCCCTTAATTTTATACTATATTTCCTGTTCATATCAAAAACTTTAACTGTATATTTGGAATTAATACACTTGCACGCGTACACAAAGTAACATAGCTTAGAAAATCTCATAATGACTGTCCCATCTCAAAAACCTATAATAGACGCTTTTAAAAATGCTGGTCAAGATCAACTATTTGAGTTTTTTGATTGTTTAAGTATTGATCAACAACAAGATTATATCAAACAACTTTCAAAACTTGAAAATCCAACAGAGTTAATTAACACGGTGAAAGCAGCTATTAAATTTTCTTCATCAAATTCAAGCTCGAGAAATTTCACTCAGTTACCTCCACAACAAACTGCATCTATTTCCGATCTTGATTTGGAATTAAAAGAAAAATGGTCAGATTTAGGCTATGAAGCTATTGCTAAGGGAGAGGTTGCGGTATTGTTGATGTCTGGTGGTCAAGGTACTCGTTTGGGATCTTCTAATCCAAAGGGTTGTTTTGATATCCAATTACCTTCTTCAAAATCATTATTTCAAATTCAAGCTGAAAAGATTTTAAAAATTCAACAAGTTACTAAAGAAAAATTACAATTATCTCAAACTCCAAAGATTTATTGGTATATAATGACCAGTGACGCTACCAGAACTGCAATTGAATTATTCTTTAAAACTAATAAAAACTTTGGATTATTATCTGATCAAATTTCATTCTTTGATCAAGGTACTTTACCATGTTTCAATTTGGATGGTTCTAAAATTTTATTGGAATCTCAAAATAAATATTGTGAATCACCTGATGGAAACGGTGGTTTATATAAAGCTCTTGAAGTAAATGGTACTTTGGATGATATTGTTTCCAAGGGAATCAAACATATTCATATGTATTGTGTTGATAACTGTTTAGTTAAAGTTGCTGATCCAATTTTCATTGGTTTTGCCATTGATAAGCAATTTGATTTAGCTACCAAAGTAGTTAGAAAAAGAGATGCCAATGAAAGTGTCGGTTTGATTGTATTGGATGATGATATCAAGAAACCTTGTGTCATTGAATATAGTGAAATTTCTTCAGAATTAGCCAACAAAACTGAACCAAATGATTCAAGCAAATTATTCTTGCGTGCAGCAAATATTGTTAATCATTATTATTCAGTTGATTTTTTGAAAAAAATGGTTCCTCAATGGACTTCATCTCATGAATTCTTACCATTCCATATTGCCAAAAAGAAAATCGCCAGTATTAATCCTGAAACCAAGGAATTTTATAAACCAACTGAACCAAATGGTATTAAATTGGAACAATTTATCTTTGATGTATTTCCTTCAGTAGAATTGGAAAAGTTTGGATGTATGGAAGTTGAAAGAATTGATGAATTTTCCCCATTAAAGAATGCTGATGGTGCCAAGAATGATACTCCAACTAGCTGTAGACAAGATTATCTTGCTCGTGGTACCAGATGGGTCAAGGAAAATGGTGGATTAGTTGAAGAAGGAGCTTTCGTCGAAGTAGATACTTTGACAAGTTATGGAGGTGAAGGATTAGAGTTTGTAAAGGGTAAACAATACAAAAACGGGGACGTTATTTAAAGACAATTCAAAAGCATGGGGACGTTATTTAATCCCCCTCAATTTAAATGGAGAACTTATATATATATATAAATAAAAAACCTAATTAAACATAAATTAATAGTGCCAACTTTCTCAATAGCTAATAATAGGATGGAATTTAATACATAGTTTTCAGTAATTCCTCAATTCTAAACTGCTCATATAGTTTTTGAACAGTTATATCTTTAAATTCCTGTAAATGGGACCCAAAAAGTATATTTTTGATTAATTTGAAGTCACAAATAGTTTCATCCTCAATATCAATGGTTCCCACTTTATTAGTTCTTATTAATTCACCTGAACCAACGGTATTTGACCCAATGATTGCGAATGGCATTGATCTTTGCAATTGAGAAAGATATTCATATTCACTAATCTCAAAATCTGAACCAGGATTGTCGTGATGAAGTGTTTTATCAATATCCTCACCATCTAAAAAGTTAAATATCGTAATATTATGTTTCTTGATATCCCTAATGACCACCTCTTTCACTATATTGAGTTCTTTTGTTGTTAATCCATCTGCTTTGGCAATAACTGGTATCAAGTTTACTCTCGCGCCAATAGCCTTCATCATACAAACTTCAAATTCAGACAAACTATAATAACGCGTTAGTAAAGTTCTTCAAAGTTGAAAATGTCATACTTACCCTTTAATTGTTGCTCGAATGAAATATAAGGCAATGTGAATTCGAGTATCTTCAAGATTTGGATTTCTATTAACCTTCACTTCTTCTTCAAGGACTTTCCTATATTGTTCTTCAATGAACTGTTTTATTTCCAGAGGATTTGAGTCTCTTTGCAATCCGAATCCACAATTGTGAGTGAGAAATACCCTTAACTTGATGGGAATGGAACCTTCTGGAGAATATTCTGTTTGTGTTAGTATATTTTCTTGAAAAACAGTCAACAATGCTAGTTATAACTTACCAAACAAGTCTGAATTAATTGAAAATCCCTTTGATATACCTTCATTTTCAGATTGAAACTTTTCAAGATCATATGAAATACGATTACATAATGAATTGATAAATGTTTTCTTGCCTAAATCATTCTCTCCCGCTATCAAGATGTTAAAGCTAATACCTCGTTTTGCTTGCTTCTTATGTCTGATCTGCTCTGCGGTAACCTTTAGAAGTTAGTAAAGTTAGTCAATATCCATATATTAGAGAGTATATTTACTTACTGTGCTTAGTGCTGTTGATGTTGTTGTCATTAGTGAAAAGAAAACATGGGTATTCTTTTTTGCAACAATCTTGAATCACAAACAAATTCTATTTAAATATATCCCAAATTTATTAGAACAGTTAATTTTTCAAACTAGGGGGGTAGTATTGAATGGTTCGGGGTGAATATCTCTTTATTATCAGCTAAAATATAAAAAGTGTCTACTCTCTAATCAAATAATCAATACTGCACTGGTCTAACTTCTTCTAAAAATCACCGTAGTACTACAAATATACAGTTGAACACGAATCTATTCATTATTATATATTTTTATAAACACTTTATGCTATAAGTTTGTTCATTTGCTCAACAGCATAATCCAAAACATATGTTTGTTCAATCAAGTCATCAATTCTTGCATAATGCCTTTCATTGTATGGAATTATTGAATCCATGATCTTCGTTAATCCAGGAATATTAATTAGCTTCTCCATGGCAATATTGTTCAATATAACTGCTAATAATTTTTGACTCAATTCATAGAACTTGAAGTTTATATTCCAATCTCTAACCTTCTTGAAAAGCTTAACTAACTGGTCATCATTCAATTGGACAATTGTTTCTTCTAATTGTTTGGATCCTATTGGTGAATCTGGATCCTCGTTTGTTTCAATACTTGCCTTAATGACATTATAAAGACGCATAGAATGATCCAATGTTAAAGCCAAGAGGAAGGCGTTGGCCCAATCCTTATTCTTGATGAAGTTTGATAAGCTTTGTTCTTGTTCGATTCTTTCTTTATCTTGTTGTTCTTTCAAGAGTATCTCTTCAGCAGTGTTATCGACCCATTCGGTTAATTTCCCGTCAGCATCAGCACTTATGAATTCTTGACCATCTTCTTTTAAATCAAGAGCCCAGATTCTATTGTCATGATTATCCAAGGATTTGATAACTTCTCCACTTTTGTAATCCCAAATCTTAATTAACCCATCAGCACCCGCAGATAATAATTGAGGAGAATCTGAGTTAAAGAATTTGACTCTTTGGATTGAATTGGTATGACCTTCAAATGTCTTTTTACAACTAAAGTCAATTAACGACCATACTTTAACTGTCTTATCACCACTAGCAGTGACAATCAATTTGTCAAATTTATAAAAATTAATATCCCACAATCCACGTTTATGTCCTTTTAATATCCCAATTGTTTCCCCACTATCAGTATTCCATACTTTGGCTAACTTATCATAGGAAGCAGTAGCGAAAAATTCATCATTTGGTGATATATCGATAGAATTTATATCTTTATCGTGAGCTCTTCTGGTATATTCCGAAGTTTTAATTATATAATCGGGACTGGAAGGTATTTTCCATTTCTTAATTGTCAAATCGCTTGATCCGGTAAGAAGAAACTTGGGAACGTCAGATGAACCTCCTTTAGAAATAGATATGGCGGTAACTGCTCCTGCATGTCCTTGGAATCTTGCAAACGATTCAAACTCTTCCAATTCTTCATTCCATCTCCATAATCTTGCTTCGTTGTCTTTAGAAGCTGTGGCTATCCATTTACCGTCATCAGAAACGTCGATAGCATTCAATAAATCAGTATGACCTTCATATAATTTCAATTCCAAGGGTCTTGAGGGATCAATAACCCGAAGAGCAGGAGAATTGGTTGCTAATGCTACAAGGTTGAATTCAGGCCCAACATATCTTATATCGGCTATGATACCATGGTTACCTGCGATACGCTTGACAACAGCAAATTCTAAATGGTCTGGTTTTGAAGTAAGCAATTCTTCCTGTAAGCTAACTTCAACAATTGTTTGATCACTTATAACTAAATACAACGAAGTATCTTGTACTTTTATAACGTCAATAATCAACAATTCTTCGTTTGTCTTTAATGGAGTGGGTGATTTTGCAACTAAATCTCCGGTCTTGATATCCCATATTCTTAAGATATTTTCTGATCCTGCTGTATAAAAGTATTGTCTATTATTATGTTGCAATCTAACAAATCCCGCACTTTCTATCTGTTCATTAATAGGATGAGTGAACAAAGGTCTGAAATTCTTCGTACTATAGATTACAGCAACATTATCTCTTCCAGCAGTAATGAAATATTCTCCTTCATCATCAAACCCAACTCCTCTCACAGCGGTATTATGTTCTTTAAGAGTGTACTTACATTTTCTTTTGACCAAATCCCAGACTTTGACAGTTCCCATGGTATCTCCACTAGCCAACTTCCAATCGGTGGAATTCAATTCTCCGTAGAAGCTCAACGAACAAATGGTAGTTCCATGACCCTTCAACGAATGTGTAACATAACCACTTTCAATATCCCACACGGTGATAACCCCGTCAGAACCACCAAATGCAAATAGACTTGAAGTTGAGTCAACCGTTGAAATGTAAACTGGAGAAGGTAATTTGAAATTCTTGGTAACTGTTCCCAATGCCACATCGAAAATCCGTAACTGTTGAGATTGTGATAAAATAGCTAAAGACTTTCCATCAGGTGTGATCATAACGTTTGTGATTAGTTCTCCATCACCTTCTATCTTATGTATTATCTCGTTGGTATATAAATTGGTAACAATTACATCTTCATTTAAAGGTGTAGCTAAAAACTGGCCATCGGCAGAAATAGTACAACTAGTACCACCAACGTAGAACGGCTCTATGTTGTTATTTTGTTTATACGTTGTCTTTAATGTTGCCATTGCTGTATATCCACTGATGATGTACTAACTGAATTTTTCACTTTTTATATTTTCACTAAAAAATTTGGTAATGAGCATCTCAATGTCTCGGAAGTAGGTCCTTATTCACGTGATTTACCCTCGGAAATAAACTAGGTATTCCCGTAAATCACTTAGAAGTAAGGTCATAACTTGGGGAGTACGTCCATGTGCAATGGTATATAATAAATTTTTAAGCATCGATGATTCTACAGAGCGGTTGAAAAGTTAGTAAAACAGGTTTCTAGGATCGTGAAACTTCTCTATTTGGAGTAGATATTACTGTTTTCGATACAGGAAATAAACCATAAACTCTTCGGAGGATTTAATGTATGTAATTGAAGTCTTTCTGATCTTCTTTGGAGCAACACTTGGTTGGAAAGGCTTGCAGGGAAAATCTTGGGCCATTGTTGCAAAATACTAAAATGGATAGAGTTTTTGGCAAGCATATATTTTCACCTGGGCTTTTCCTGGCAGGCTTCTCAAACCCTTTTATACAACAGAGTAATCAAACTTGATTTATCGTTACTAGACATTGTGGATGCTATCTTTTCTTTGCCTAGTAAGTATGCTACCAAAGATCTGAATGATAAGACACTAACGAGTAAGAAGCAAACAAAAATTAAATTGGCAAAACACACGCCCGGGAAGCAACCAACAAAAAAAAGAGCCAATCCAAAATCAAAATGCTAAATTTTACCACACCATTTCAGACAAAGTAAACACTGCTCAATGTTATCTGTAACACGTCACTTGGCAAGATCATCTATTCGCTCATATTCCACTGTAGGTACCACCAGTGCTCCTAAGAAAGTTGGTGCTTTTAGAGGAGGATTCGTTGGGTTCTTACTTGGAGTAACTGCCACCGGGGTTGTATCTTACTATTATTTATTAGATCAATATAAATTGGCCAACACAGTCATAGTTGCTGATATAGTTTCTTTACAAAATTCAATCTCAAGCTTGGAAAAACATCTCAAAAATTTAGAAGAAAAGAAGTAGATTTGACTTCCAAAAAACAAAAACGCACCAATTGAATGATTCAATGTTCTATTAGTAATTTAAATATCTATATACATATATACAAGTTCAATGCAATAATTGTCTTTATACGTGGATTTTCTGTTTTAATTTTGTGTTCTTTTATGATGCCTTTTGAAGGAATTGGGCAATATCGGTTAAAAATGATTTGAATTCTTCCTTTGTTAATTCTCCCTCTCCAAATATAACTTCAGTTTTACGTCCACCAAATTCTCCTCCTTCAATAATTGCAAGTAGGACCATCCGATCTCGGAAAGCAAATGGGATTTCGAGACGATAGGTCATATTCATTAAATCGTATCGAATTTTCTCATTGTTGATGTAAATATCAATGAAGGGCCTAACAATAACTTTTCCTGATCCTTTGAATTTTAAATTTGATTCCTCTAAAAAGCTGACAAGTCCAGGTTGAGTCTTAAATCTCTCAAAATTGCTACTAAACTTTGATTCAGATAATAATCCTTCGGTATCTTCGTCCGTTGGTTCGTGACCAACCTGTGGGTTCAACAAATCTCCCGCAATCACTTTTGATAGTTGAATATCACAAATGGTATTGGGTAATGGAATAGCAACATTCTTTTCAGCTTCTACCGTAAGTACTGAATCAATATGTGCTGCACCAAATTCATTTATATTCGCCTGTATTTCAATAGGCGGATATTTAATATATTCACTAACATCTGTCGACCCATCCGGAGTATTTAATAATGAAGGAACAAATTTAATATGAACCTTGGTGCTGTATGGTAGATCGGGGGATTCAGGAATAGCGGGCAATGAAGTAACTATGTCGTTGATGTAAGGTATTCCATTGGTCATGAATTTGAACTCGCTCTGTTCATTGACCTTGACATCCTCAAGTTTGGGGAACAAATCATCAGAGGTTTGCGACTTCAAGAGGATATTACCAAACAGAGCAGTAATTGCTTTACTCACGATTGCATCTGCCGGAACTCCCTTTAATTCTTTAGTATAGTTTGTATCGTTTATTTGACGATAAACTTCATCAATGGTAGATTCACTAAAGAAATCGGATAATTGGACAGTCAATGGCTCTTCATCTTCTCTGTCTTTTCCTTCTAATTCTCCAGTTTCAAACTCTTCTTGCAGTTGAGATAACAGTCCATTTGTATTTGGCAAAAGCGTTTCAGATTCTGTTGTTTCTCCTGCTTCGTGGTGTTCGGATGTTATATTTTCTAATGCAATTTGTTGCTCTTCGTCTTGCGGCGCTTGTGAAGGTTTTTGGTCCACACTAGCATCCTGCTCATTGATTTGTTCTGAAGACTCTGCTTTACGTTCCAATTCGATTTCCTGGTTATCATTAAGATCTTTAACTTCATTTGAACCAAAAACCTGGTTATTTTGATCATTGTGCTCAATGTCGGGAAGCATATTTGACTCAGCATTCAGTCCTAGGTCATATTCATTTAACGCATCAGTTAAATTTGCTTCCATTCTTAGGTCAACAAGTTCAGTTAACACATTTGATGACATTGACTGATCATTCATCTTCATCAATTTAGATAAAAAAATCAGATTATGTGATTCCCCTTTACTTTTTATTAATTGATAATAAGAATTGGTCGATCTTTCAGCCCAGGCTAAGCTCTCGTCATTATTAAATGGAATAAACTCTCGGTGATAAAGTCCACTCTTATTGTAAACCTCGTTAACTACATGTGGATTATAGTCTAATGCCCATACCAATAATTGTCTGGCTAGAATTATTGATCGCATATTCTTTGCATGAACGATATACCGTCCGCCTTCGACATGTTCAAAATAAACATTGACAGCTTCTTGTATTTCCGTTAATGGGAGAACACGTCTTCCTGTTATATTATACTGCTGTTCCATATAAGAAACATCAATTTCTCTATGCCTAAACTTAGAAATTACTTCATGTAGCTTTTGTTCAGAAGTGTTCAAGTCTGCTTCAGTCCCACTCATGTGCAAGGCATTGTCTCTGAATTCAGCATCGACACCTATTCTCTTCAACTCCTCAAATAATGAGGACCTCTCAGGGTCTAATAAATACTGTTGATGAGCAAGAACAGGTACAGTTCTCTTTTCGAGCGAATCAGTTAGTAATTGTTCATCCACCTTGTTCAACTTCCAGATATCCAAGAGTATAGTATCAACAATATCCTGTTTTAATACTCTCTTGCCGTTAGCTTTTCGGTATTCAATGTGCAGAAATTCTGGCTTCTTTTTCATTTCATTGACGTAGTCTTTGAGTTTACTAACCTTGAACGCTTTCCGAATATCTTTGGAAATTTTATCATACTTGTCTGTTCCAATTTTGGATTCGAAAGGACGGTAGTTCTCTATAGCCAACTTAAGCTCGGATATGACATCTCTCTGGTCATCTGTTTTTGTTGTCGTTGTAGTATTTTGAAAAACCGGCATTAATACTGGGTTAATCACCCATTTTTTTTTCACTTCAGGCCGAGATGGCTTTATTTCGCTATTGACTCTGCTTCTCTTACGGCTCAAACGTGGACTTTGTGCATAAATTTCACTCCTGGTTAAAAAAATACGCTTGTCGTCGTTATCAAATGGGGAAGCTGCTGATGGTTTAATGTCAAAAAATAGGTCGGGAATTTTAGTTCCATATGCTCGGTTGCTTTTGCTGAACTCTCGAGATAGTATTCTTATCCGAGCACTAGTCTTCTTAAAACATCTAGACAACATAATTATACCATGTATATGTGCAATATAAGCTGTTTGTAGTTCCTGCTCATCACCTCAATCCGTCTTTAAAAGGCTCTGCAATTTTTTTGCATTTTTTTTCTTTGATGGGGCGCGTGATCAACATCATGTGCGGATCGCTACCATGTGCTCCTCATCATGTTGATCATCTTGTTATCAGAAGCTGCAAAGAAATTGTTCTAGAGCTTGGTGTGCCAGATTGTCTTGAAATGAACTCAAATGGAAGAATGTACACAAGTTGAACAGAAGGATTGACAAACAGATAAGTCAGTGACTATGGCTTAGTTCTTATACATCTACTCAAAAAAGTATTGACTGTAGTTAATTTCCTTTGGACTTTAAGGGGTTTATGGTACCAAGTGGTCTACATACTACCTTCTAGGGTGAAAGTTTGGTAAGACGGTGCTTGTCTATGATAGAAAAGGTCTGGACCATACTGAGAAACTCCCTCTCTTTGTTCAATTCAGGAATCCCAATTGGAGAACAGTGGTTTGAATATTCCTGGTTGACGTTAATACTATAGTGAAACAATTCAATGTTGCATTGCAAGAAGTGAGCCGTTATCTTACGCCTTAAAAAAAGTGTGGAATGATAACCTTTCATCGCCTTGAGAAAGTCCGAAAACCTATAGCTATTGCGAGATATCCGGAAGGCGTTCCCCACAGCGGCTAATATCTTTTGGGCCCTTTTTTGTTAGCATAACTAGAAGAAGTCCCTACAACTTATGTAAAATGGTTCATAATCCTTATCGGTAATACTCGGCCGAGATGTTAACATTCTAAAATCATACGTTATGTATGTTTCCCCACACTGTGATTCTTGAACCATATTGTTTTACTTTATACTTGGTTATGTCATCGCAAGAATAGAATTTGTCTGACGGCACTATGCGGTAAAAGAGGGCTCCAAACTTCTCGGCGTTGATTTCCCAAACATAGCCTCTTGTATTTCGCGCTGCACTTCTCCAAGCAAAAAAGAGACCACATGATAAAAAACGGTTTTCGTTCTGAGGAACAAAAAAAATGTGTCGCTTCTCTTTTCCTAATTTGAGATTCTTTATGGTCACTCAAATTCATTTGGCCCATTTTTTGTTTTCTTTTTATTTTTTGCCGTGGGAAAGTCTGTCGCTTATCATATCCAGTTTTTATGTAACAAGGACAATCTTTGGTGCCATTCATGTAACTCTAATGTAAAATAATCAGCCTTCAACTGATGTTTCGGAGTATAAATAAATCGTATATTCCACCCTTATCTTCCACCCCACTTGTTCTCTTTCATCTTCCTGTATCCAGTAATGTCCCTTTCTTTACATTCAAGTGCTGCTCTTCGGAGATCAGCCGTGGCTTCTTTACGTGCTACTCCAGTTTTACGTTCTTC
Organism: Spathaspora sp. JA1; assembly: GCA_003676035.1. Lineage (NCBI taxonomy): Eukaryota > Fungi > Ascomycota > Pichiomycetes > Serinales > Debaryomycetaceae > Spathaspora > Spathaspora sp. JA1. The sequence goes on along the minus strand of NSGQ01000032.1, from coordinate 88,547 downwards.
ATACGTACCAATCCGTCATTTCAATATTTTCCCCAACAAGAGGGCTACTACAAGTATGTCCAACACACCTACTCGTGTTCCATTGCATTCTACCCCACAAGAGCGTAGTTTCGAACACCTTGTTGTATTCAACAACAAAGAACTCTTATCTTTCCTAATTATGGGATTGTGCACCTTAAACAAACCAATTCTTAATACTTGTATTAAATTATTCCCATATACTCCTATTGCTATTATCAGGGCTTTGGTTTACAGAATCTATTGTGGAGGAGAAACTATCGAGGATGTGAAGAAAACTGGTATGAGATTGCATGAACGTGGAATTAATAATATGATGATTAGTTTGACAATCGAAGCTTGTGATGGAAACGACAATGTTGACCCTGTGTATATTGTTGATGAGACTTGCAGATCTGTCAAAGAAATTCTTGTGCCTCATATGGAAGCCATGATTGCAAAATCGTCTGATGTTAACTCCATCCCTTCAGGATATGTTGCTTTAAAGCCTACTGGGTTTGCTAAAGACTCTGCTAGAGTCTTGCGTGAGTTCAACACCACCGGCGCCGCTGAATTTGATGAATTAGTGGAAAAGGCCGCTAAAGTGTGTCAAACAGTCTATGATTCTAACATTGCCTTGCAGAAGAAATATCCTGATAGAGTTGCTCCATTTACTGTTGCAGTCATTGATGCCGAAAAGCATGAATTACAAGAAGGTGTCTATGAATTACAACGTCGTTTATACTCAAAATTTAACAAACAGAACCAACCTATATCTGTTGTTGGTACCTTACAAATGTACTTGTCGGAATCTTCGTCTTTATTAGCAAAAGAAGAACAATTGGCCGTTAAGAATAACTATCGATTAGGATTAAAATTGGTTCGTGGTGCCTATATTCACTCGGAAAAAAATAGAGCTACCATTATCCATCAAACTAAGGAAGACACTGACTATAACTACAATAGGGGAGTTGCTTACTGCATTGAATCAATTTTACATGATAAAGGTAACGAATCTACAATTGGGCACTTAGTGGTTGCTTCTCACAATGCTGAGTCCTTACATTTGGCAAGTAGTGAAGTCTACAACAAATTTACTGAGGGAAGTAAGAACAAATCTAATATTGTTTTAGGCCAATTATTGGGTATGGCCGATACAGTTACATTTGATTTGATTGACAGACATCAAATTGGTAATGTTATCAAATACGTTCCATGGGGTCCACCATTGGAAACCAAAGAATACTTAAGAAGAAGATTGGAGGAGAATGGGGAAGCAGTTACTAATGATAACGGCTTCAAATTGGTTAAATCTACTGTCTCTGAATTATACAGAAGAATGATGGGTAGATCTTGATTTAGTATACAATTATCTAGATATGTAATGATATAACGAGTTTTTAGAAATCAAAATTTTTATATTAGAAGTTCTTTCTGGATTGTCTGTAGTTTTACCTATATATTTACTATGTATGTGGGAGATTCCCAGATGATTCCCCCTATTACGCACTGAACCAACCATTCCCAATCAACAACCCTCACTTTCTTTGACTCTTTCCGTTTCCTGGTACTCCTGGAAGCCATAGCAGACAATAGCTTATCGATAATATCCCCATCATCATACACAAGAACATCGCTCCCCAACAGCTTAATTATCTTAGTTACTTGCCCCAGTTTGGAACAGTACTGTAGCGACTTCGCTCCGAAGGAATAGAATATTAGTTTACTAGTTTCCAATGAATTAGCATTTACGTTGTCAGTCAATACAATGATGTCCATATTGTGTAACAACTCGCTGTTTAGACTTAATTGCCCACTCAATAGGACTCCCGCTTCATAATTCTTTCTGAATTTGTAAACATCCTGGCTTTTAACTACACTCAACCTTTTAGACTGTCCTGAGGGCAACAAGTATCCTGACCATGCTTCACGCATAGACTTATCGCGGATACAATCATCGATATAAACATCAGAAAGAATGGGCCATCCTAAGGCTAACGATTGGAGATATTTGGCACTTCGGCAATACGTATTAGAAATCAATGCCCCAAATGAAAGACCGGCAAGATAATTCGACTTCAACACTAAGGAGTTATCAACACTATTATACTCAAATATTTCATTTAATTCCCTATCGAGTAATATTCCACCATTACTTTCAATCATTTGTTTAATCTCCTCCTTCCGTTCTCCAACTATCCCTGTGATACAAAACAACCATCCAGAAAATAAACTTGTTAATTCACGCATTGAGTGTTTTAAAGGCGATATTTTATTGCTTACTTCACTAATAAATGGAGTGAATTTGTTCGCTTTCGTTGGAGTTAAAGGTGCTGTATCACTTAACAAATCATGGCTCTCAATAATGAGTCGAAAGTTCAGTTCATGTACGGCCCAATCATCAACTTCCATAAAGCAATCAGCTAAGGACACTTTTAACTCACGATATTTAGATCTTGAGGGGTATCGACACAAGTAAACAATATTATACCCCCGAATACATTGGATGAATGAAACGGATTCCCCTGAACCTAATCCAGTAACCACATATTTATGAGGTGAATTTCTAACGTTCAATGTATCACCAATTCTGATATCCAATAGCTTCAAATCAGTGTTTTTGATCCGATAAATTCCGTCGAGAAAGTCAACATTCAGATACTCCACGTCCTTTGTTATAACCATGCCACTGTATATTTTTAAATTGTTGTATGTTGCCCAAACACTATTGTGATTAATAATGTCATCTTGCGTTAATATGTTCAGGATTTCAGTTCTCAAAATCTTAGCATCGCCATTTTCCTCTATTGTAGTTTCCTCTATTGTAGGTTGTGATTCGATTATATTATGTCTTCTTCGCTTGCCTGTGATTGGTTCCTCCACCTCTTCAATGTCTTCCAGCTCTGAAGCACCATCATCAAACGGTATGCTAAATTCAGGAGAAGAAGGTGGATGGTGAATTGACGTGTCTGCATCCGGAATAGTTGTGCCCTCTACGTCCTCGTCATCATCAGGTATGGTGATATTTTCCAATAGATCTGATTTTTCTACTTCCTTACTGGGACTGCTAGTACGTTTAACTAGCTGTACCGGAGGTGAAGACTGGCTTGTTATTATAGTTGGACTCCCCAACACTATTGGCTCGCTCTTCATCCGCATAAGAATCGGAGTTTTAACACTAGTTATTTCCAATGTCGTTTGATTTCGTTTTATTCTTTTGATGGGGCTTCCAGGTTGTGATATTCTACGTTTAAGTTTCGTCGTTATTAAACTGTCTTCAATTTGCTTAACATCTGATTCCTGTTCAAAATCGGATTGTACTTCAAGGGTATCGTTATTTCCCTGGCTATCGATTGATACATCTGCTTGTTCTTGGGTATTAACTACTTGTCTATGGGAGGCAAAATCAACTGGGGAAATCTGGATTTGGGATGATTCAAAAGAGTTAAATTCTTGGTTTTGATTGATCTTCTGAGTATTGTAATTGTCTATAACTTGAGTCTGAGTTTTGTTGTAATTATCGATAATTTGAGTGTCGTAATTGTCTTTTATTCGTGAATTACCGTTGTATATAACCTGGGTGTCCGGTAGTCTGTGTTTGTGATTTACTCCGTTTTTGCACTCTAATGGTGTTGAAAGTACTCTAGTATCATTCATGCTGATTATATTTGTTTCATTTTTCTCAATGGGCAACAATCGGCTACGTAGTACTCTGTAATTCTTGCCAGTTGATGATGGCAGATCAATAACTTGGGTCTCACCAAGTACTAATTGTGTATTAGTTGGTTCATTGGATTCTAGCTGATTATCTGGTTCTATTAGTTGGGTGTCTTGTAGATATTTAAGCGATTTGTTCTTCCCGTTGGTTTTCCTTAAAGGGGTGGCAAATATATCATCATTGTCCGAAAATACTATTCTGTCGGGTTCAGTTATGTCTGCCTCCACCGGGGAATTATCATTACCAAACACCAAACTTGAATTGAAATCTTCTTGGATCTTTAATGAAGATATATCGACGTGTTTGCTCTCTTCTTCTCGTTGGGTTTGATTGGACGGACTGCTAATTTGTTTCTCCTGCATCGCCCACAATGTAACATGTCCACTATGAATCACTTTTCGAACTTGGTCTTTTTTTTCTTGCTTTGATAACAAGGTTTAGAGTTGTATTTCGTGGTATCAATGGTCCTACATATTACCAAATTTTTCAACGCACTTTATTTAATTGTTATTTACTCGGTTTTGGATAACTCCAAATCAGTAATATTACAGAATACTATACAAAATATTAAATATACACAAAAATTCATCAAACATAGGTTGTGTTATTATCTCCTCCAAGTTGATTCATAATCGCTTGCAATGAGAGTCCTTCATTGTAAGGCTTACGAGCACTGGTAGAGGTAATATTATCATTTGCAACAGCTCTACTCAGAGGCTGATAGTCTCTTTTCACAACAAAAGTAGCAAATAAACCGATTCTCATATCCCTCGTATGTGATTTCAAATATAATGGCATGTTATCATCTCTAAAGTCAACAGGCATGATATATGCATCTTTAACAAACCACGGTTTACCTGATAACACACCAACTTTGTCTTCAAGTAATAAGTATTGATATAATCTATTGAACTGGTCCTCTTGCAAAGGTGCGTGCTTAATCTCAACAAATATCAAGTCTCTTGAGCTTAAAATTTTGTTTAAATAAGAATCGGCAACTTTTCGATCTAGTCTGCCTTGGACATGATAGATCTTTTGATCTAAAATATCCTGGCATATTGCTTGACATTTTGCGTGGTTAACGGAGTAATCAGTACAAGTGTGGAACTCTCCTGTAGCTTCGAACAGAGTAAAATCTGGGAACTCGATAGTTCCTTGCCAAACCTTTGGGTTGATAATTTCGTCTGTTCTTGTTTCTCCCCCGGTTAATATGGGGAACAATGCATCTTCATCCGGATGTTCTCCGACTTGTTCTAAATCGCTTGATTCGGAGGATTTTGCGTCAGAATTAGGAGAGAGAGCTTGGTTTTCAGATATTGACAGTGTTGTTTCACCTTGGTTTTGGTTCTCTGCTACTATTACTTTTTCCTCATCGTCGTCTTCTTCAACGTCGTCATCATCATCATAGTCGTCTATACGAGGATTAAGATTATTATAAGTACTTTGTTCTATACTACTAGCTGTTATGCTTGGTTTCCTAAAATCAGGCGGAGTCCCTTCCTCTTCGCTAGAGAAAATTCTATGATCAACCTTTTTGGTAGTTATGCTTGAGTCGATCCAATCGTTCCTATCATCATCGTTTTCATTTTCTTTCACAATATCACCCTTATGAGTTCTTCTGATGATTTCATTTGTATCGTTTTCATGTAAGATAATATTTTTAATGTTTTCTTTATTTTGGGCCTCGATCTTCTCAATATCCTGGTTAATTTCCTTGGGGGTTTTCTTGACTATATCTTCAAAAGCTATGGTACCCAGCATTATATCTTTCATGAAATATTTTTTGAGCAAGAACAAAATTCGTCTACCTTCAGAAGTATATAATTTTCCTCGAAACTCTCTAAATATAATATCCTCGATTTCTAAAGCCCATTCAGTAGCCTTTACCTCTTTTTCAGTAACTGAACTTTCATCTTCAGGTGGGAAGCTTCTTTTGAAAAAGTTGAAAAATGCCTTTGCGGTGCTTACTCTTGTATCATCTTTCAAATTTTCAATCGAGGGAACTGGTTTAACTTCTTCAACAGGAGTAGGGGTACTTGTTACTTCCTTCTCGGGTGTGCTTAATTTCTTTTCTCCTCCTTTGGCCGGAGTTTTATTATACAATTCTGGACTGCATTGGTCACAAGTATAATTCTCTGGAATAGATTTATTTTTGTTGAATCCCATACACTTTGCATGTTGCCAAGTATTGCATTTGTCACATTGAATAAAAGTACCACCTTGGTCATTTTCTTCATCGTAGTTATCTTGGTTGGTTCCACAAGGGCGACAATCCACCTCTCCCTCATCCCCTTGTTGATACTCGTCATCGTCTTGAGGAACTTCCTCGGTGATCTTGGGTCTTTTCAGGCGGGTAGAATCAAACACTTCAAGATCATCTCCGGTGATCTCATCCGTAAAACGTTTGCTGTGTTGGCCCTTGGTGCTGCGCGAGGATCGTCTGTGTGCTGTCATGTTTTGGCAATATTGGCTAAAATTTCTTTCGTGTGACCAGCTTTAGAGTTTGTACAAAAGGGTCAGCTTGTAAAGGAAAAGAAGTAAATAATAAAGCAAAAATAAATATGGACGAAAACGAATATAGATTAAGTCTATTTATAAGAGGTGATTCTGCGTTTGATTGGGTTGTTGTTGTTGTTGGTGTTGTTGTCGATCTTTCTATTTGTAAAAGCGGTTAGACGTTAATTTGTTTCGGGTCAAAAAAAATTTTTTGCTTTGGATAATTATTTATCAGAACATTTCTTTTACTATGGCAAGTTTATCACCTGATAGCCAGGGCTACAAACGGTATTTATTACCATGATAATTCTATCTTTTCCAATATATAGAAGAAGTTCAAAAAGTATGCTGCAGCTATTCTTATGAGCAATTATTATGTACAATTATTTACTTTAGCTCTTACTTATAGCAATGTGGACAGTCAACAAAAATGATGTACATCCCTACTCTTCGCCTACCCAAATATCAGCATAATAATCAAACAAGTCTTGCTCCCATTGTTCATACTCTATTAATCTCCCATCAAGGGAATTTTCCTTGCCAAAGGGTGACATTCCACCAATGCTAGTAAATCCGCACCACATATATCCTCGACAATAGCCAGCTTCCAGCCATCCACTGGAAGGCTCTCCCTGTACGTTATGATGAAATGAGCCATCATATGGCGGAATTACTGCACTATCTATTCTCAACGGTGACAGGTAATATTGTTTGAATGACTCTACATCCTGAGGGAGGAACTTTAACTTTGTACCCCGAGTTGCTTCTTTGGTATAATCGACTAAATCCGAATTATGACAATTTGCAAACCCGGAATTTATCCATAATAAAGTATGCTCATCTTCATCGTTAATATGGCCTGGATGGGACGAACACAATTCCTGGGAATGCAATGGTTTTTTATCCGGTCCCAATCTGTCCTGTGACTCTGTTAGTTGGCCAACTGCTGCTGCCTCAAGGTTGTTCACATGATAATTCTCGTCTCCGTTGAATACAAACCCAAGAAAGAATAGCTCTTTATCACCATACACCTTACTCGTTATGGGTGAGAAGAAATTGATTTGCAGGGTAACAAGAATTGAATTGAAATGAATATTTCTATTAAGGACCACCAATCCTGCCTCGATGTAGTGATATAATCCATTAAAAAATGGTCTTGACAAAGTATAATTTGACATAACTGGGATATCAAACATTATTGAGTCAAGCAGACCTGGTCCTACCTTTTGAAGAAAGGAACAATCTTGGGGTCTACGATAGGCAGACGTTCGGTCCCTGAACATTAACGCCCCGGTTTCTTGATATTTCTTTATTTGGAAAAAGAATTCAGGTGGTTTCAATAGAACTGTATCGTCATCAATAAGGATAAATTCTTCAAATGAATTGAATATAGTGGCCAAGAATTTGTTTGCAAATCGTCTGAATTTATCTCTATAATGAACGTTGATAGCATTAGCAACACTGACAAACCATATTTCTTGTTTGTTCAATCCACCCGATTTCAAATAATCTTCCCCGAGATATTCAGCAACCTTTTCGTAAGACTTGGGTAATGATATGAATTCATTTTGAGCAGCAGTAATTAGTTTTCGTTTAGTTTCGTCTGACAATGGTTCAAAATTGACAATTTGAATAGGAAGGGTGTTTTTAAGGGCCCGAAGCAAGTGGATCAAATTAACAACCGTATCGACATGTTCGTCGGGCATAGTCAATACTATCCCCTTTCCATTACATTTGTTCTTGAATTCGTTTAAGAATGAAGTTCTCTCTTTCGATGCAGCCGAATTTGTGGTCCAGAATCTCCATTTACTTGATGATTTGAGATTAGGTGGTTGAAAGGATGTTGCTCCTGACCAATGTTCATACAACGGATATTCAAACGATATCCAAGGGTATACACGATGCTCAAATGCCTTCAATCCTGCGGATTTAAAATCACTCATCCTTTCTGCTTGAGTTTCTATAAAGGGTTTGAATTGGTGAATTTTCTCTCTTTGTCTATTAACAAATGTTTTGGTGGTTTCAATCTGGGTTCTGTTATCATTGGTGACATAGCATTTGTTAAAGATACGCAATGTGGAGAGATACTCTACTATTCTCTGAGTATGATCTAGCTCCTTAACTTTGTTGTATTTTTCTCGAATGAAACCACCTAGTTCTTTGACATCTCTTCCCCCTCTATTGGCATAAAATTCTTGTTTAAACTCATCATAATGGGCACTTCTAAATTCTAAAAACTCATTAAAGTCGTAATCTATTCGAAATTCTAAATTAGGGTCTAACTTCCAGTTCTGGTCAGACACATACAAGTTACGAAAGTATAAGTCGCATCTTTGATCAAAGTTGAGATTGTATAGTATACTACTTACTTCGTGGTTCTTGAATATTTGGTTGTAAATCAGAGTATGAAAGTCAAGATCTTTTTCGTGGTTTAATTCCTCTCGAAAGAGTTTTATGATTGGATCTTCTTCAAATGGTGGTACTTCTAATCTGTTTTCTGGTTCAGAAGATCCCCAGTCTTTTGCAGCAGCTGAGAAGTGTACTGAGTAACTTTGATTTGGTAAAAATTGAATAGCTCTTATCCAAGCTAGTGCTGATATAAACCAAGTTGTTACGAAAAGATAAAAGAAGACCCTAGTCTTGGTTTTCTTAATTCCCACCATGGCCCTTTCGATTCAACATTAAACTAAAAGAAAGTAGAGATACATAGGAAGAAATCCATCGGGGTTATTTGAAGAATCAAAGGGCATTTGCAACAAAACTCAACAACTTTGTGTACTGTTTTAAAATCACCTAATATAGATATAAAATCAAACAAAAGAAAAAGCCACCGAACGTGGGGTTTTCCATAATTGGGATCAGGCACCAAAAAATAATCCAGACAAACTATTGTTGCTTCTTACAAGGCTTGGGGATAAATCTTGTGCCGTTATGACGTACCTTCGCATTGTCAAAATTGACTTTACTTTGTTCTCTAAATTTGTTTTAAGTCAGAATTAGCTGCAGCAAGTTCCTAAAATTACTTCAACCAACTCTATGGGTGTTGATTTACCGATTATTATTTCTTTTTGTCTTCTGCTATACAACCTACAAGTTAACTAGAGCAATCTTAACCTAATATTTCACTAGTTTTGTGCGCTTTACTTCAAAAATGTGGGACGTCAAAGCCCCGAAGAGGCTTTAAATATACTCCGCCTTTATTGTTTGTTCTCGAGAGAAATTATTAACTTACTCTAACCCTAAATATGTATCGGCATAGTATTTGAATAATGCAGTCTCTTGCTCATCATATGCAATAAGTTTACCTTTCAAGTAATTATTTCCTCCCTTCCGTGTTTTTCCACCTATACTTGAGAACGAACACCACATATATCCTTTGCAATACTTCGCCGCTTTCCAGCCCCTTGTTGGTTCGTCTTCAATGTTATGATGAAACCCTCCATCAAACGCAGCAACAATCGCGTGCTCTATAATCAACGGACTGGTGAAGAATACCCTGAACGCTTCTACAGTTTGAGGAAGAGATTTGAATTTCGTACCCAATTTAGCTTCATCTTCGAAATTAACCCTGAATGAATGATGACATACACTTAATCCAGAATTGACCCATAGTAATGTATGCCCATCCTCGTCGTTTATATGGCCAGGATGTGCCGAACACAATTCTTGAGAATGGTGCTCGCTTCCGTCAGGACGGAGTCTCTCTTTCGGGTCAGTGAGTTGACCAACAGCTGCCGCTGCTATTTCGTTAATATGGTAATTTTCATCTCCATTTATAGCCATGCCTAGCCAAAACAACTCTTTATCTCCATACACCTTCTCTCTTATTTTGGAGAAGAAGTATGTTTGAACAGAAAGAAGTACAGTGTCAAAATGACTCCTACGGTTCATCATCACTATTCCCGCTTCTATGTAATATGTTGTCCCTTTGAAAAACTCTCGATCAAGAGTGTAATTAGTCATTATTGGAATATCAAACATGGTCGAATCAATAATTGAGGGTCCAATCTTTTTGAAAAACATCCTCTTGTTCGTTG